>JBBPQG010000300.1:0-24036 GCA_038092395.1 Boletus variipes var. fagicola | reverse complement strand
TAGTATTTATAGTCAAGGGCATACCCTTAGACTGTTTATCAAATACACAAAAACGGATGCAGTGCACTAAAAAAAACTTCAAGGGTGACGAAAACTTCTTTCAAGGGGTCATACATGAAAGGGTTGGTGGCAACATTGCACGATCCTGCAACATTCTAGACTGGTCAAGCCCTTCCGGAAACATCTGGAGTGTCCGTCTATTGTAGTGCTGTGACTAACAAGTTGTAACCTGCATATATGTTAGAAACAGGCTATATGAAGTACACCTCTTGAGCAAGCATGGTGTCAGTAGTCAATCCGGTAAGTGGGACAGACATGGATTAAAATTTGGACGGAACGGATACATATGGATCACAAACAGACGGATGGACGGATGGATCATAGGATGCTTGAAGACAAACACCTAGTGACTGTAGAATGGGGGAATAGACAGATACAAGCACAAGAGACCATGGGTTCCTACACTGATCAGATCAGCCATGAATATAACCATACCATAGACTGTGCAACTGCATGCATGCACTCCTCCCACAACACCTCTGCTGAAATAACATGGACCCCATACTTGTTCCCGCATACCAGTACTTCATGGTCTGCCACTCTCACCTTGAGCCCTTGCACTGCGTCCTGGGGCGATAGGTACATCATGACCGTCTTGGCCTTGGCCAACCATAACTTTTTGGGCACCTGCTCGGGCACACCCAGAAACTGTAATGCACAGCACAGTTAGTGACGAGTGGAGCGTGAAGTTACCTTGATCTGAATGAGTTCAACAAGTGGAGGGCGAGGTAATGAGTAGAGGAGCCTGCTAGGCGATGTCTACCACAGTCTATCTCAGAAGACGAACTGAGACTCGAGGTGGGCTCGACGGGTCTCTGATATCCAGGTGCTAGCTGCTGGAGCTCTTGGGAAGTATCACTAGAACTATGCTGATATTGCATAGAACTAGCTTAGGGAAAATACATGATAAAAGTACAGAGTATATATACAGTAGGCCCCTGGTCTGTGCGAGTAAGGTAAGTGATATAAAAGGAAAAAGGAGGCAGGAATCTGAAGGACGACCATACTCCATATAGTCCATCCCGATAATGCAGAACTGTGGAAAGTGGCAGTGTGATCTAAAAGAGGAATGCCACATGGGTGGAAGTCCGAAGGAATCCTGTGCGGAAGTGGAACAGAAGGAAGAAGCTAAATATAGAGCGGAGGCAGGGCGCCATGTGAGTACGTAAGAAAAGGATATAAAAGGAGAAACTATTTGGAGGATGACTCCAGTATGAACACAACTCCATAGAGTACAAGACAGAGTCTAAAGAGAAACAAGTAAAGGAGAACAAGAGCGTAAGTGTAGTGAAGGTGGAAAAAGTGTACCCCCCTAGTAGACCGTAACATTACCCCCCGTTTACGGTCGAAGCACCTGTGAGACCACCCTTTAATCGCAGTCCCCCTCGTTTACCTCATAGTCAGTGGGGTCATAGTTGTCCTGGGGGTTGCGATGAACAACACAATTCTCCTCGCAATGTCCAAGTTCCCCGCAGATGGGACAGTGATGATGTGGGCAGAAGGTTTGAATATGCCCCAGTGCCATCATGAGGCAAAAGGGGCATTGGTAACAAGGACAATCGGGATGGAGATGGCTGAATTCCCGACAGGTGAAGCAGTGAGCAAGGGGGCGACGAGGAGGGAGGATGATGGAGTTGACGTCTATTGGGTTTTGGGAGGAGCCAGGCGTCGGTGAGGGCAATGCCGCAATGTCCTTGTTATATCTACCGGAGGTGGGATAGGGTATATCTGCGTGCGAGCAGTTTCACAGTCTTTTAGTAGAGCTTCCCACAGCTCGTGCGGCAGACGACGAGAGTCCAAACCAAAGTGTTGCCTTAGCCCGCTTGAGTTTATGAGAACTTGTTGCAGGGGATGGTGAGATGGGATGTTCTCGGGCAGGGAGAATGAAGTTGTCGGGTGGTGGCGTGGTGGCTCCAAGAAGGGGGATTGTGGTGAGGAAGTTTTGAACCTCATTGGAGGACGCAGGGAGTTCAGAAAGATTTTGGGGGCGAGTATTGCTGCTAACTCCTCCATTGCTGCCATCAGTTGGTCCTGCGGTAGGAGCACGAGAGGCTGGGGTTGGTGGAGGTGGCATGGGGATGGGGGTGCAGGAGGCGGTTCAATCGGTTGAGGTGGACCCTGTGTCACTACCTCCATCCTCCCTTCTCCGAGATCTGTCAACCTCATCCCGGACCCAAGTGTCCTGATCCCATGGGTGATTCTTGTCATCGTCGAAGTAGTATTGTTGTAGGTTGGAGGGGAGTGTGTTAAGTATCGGTCGAAGAATGTGGGCAAAGAGGGGTCTAGGGAGTCCCCGAAAGACGTTGTCGAATCCATGGTCGTGGAGTGTGTCGAGAATCGCGTCTTGAGACTCGTGGATGGACTGTTCCATGGCAGCGGCGTAGACAGGCAAGGTCCCATCTGGAAATAGCTGGGCGTGGAGAGTGCGGGAGGTGGCATAGGTATGGAATATGCCGACCAAGGATCGGAGTATTGGAACGTCCCGGTAAGCGGGAATGGAGGGTAATGTGATAGAGGCAGCAGCGTTCTTGAGGACGGCGCAGTACAAGATTCAGTGAGAGCAGGTTGGGAGACAGTGGATGCAGATGGGGATGTTGGCCAGGATGATGTGGACATAGGAGGATGTGATGGACAACATGTAGCAGAGCTAGGGCTCAACACTCAAAACGACGGGAGTGGTATGCGATGGTTATGGAGGAAAAGCGAGGGGATCCCTTGCCTTATATTCCTCAAGAAGGTCCTTGGCATGTCCTAAGTTGGACTTGGGTTCCCAGGTATTTTCAGAGGACGGGTATCCTCTCCATGAAACAAGGTAATGGTAGCGTCTAGTGGAGCCCCGATGGGCTAAGATCTGTTCAATTTCAAATTCCTCTTCTCCGTCTATAACGTCCGGCGGAAGCGGGATGAAGTTATTCCCGTGTTCTGTGGTAGTTCTATATGGGGTGAGAAGGGAGGCGTGGAAGGTGTTGTGAATTTTCCATGTTTGTGGGAGCTGGAGTTTGTAGGATACCAGCGATATGACTTGAGTAATCTCAAATGGTCCTTCCTGTTGAGGAACGAGTTTCTTAGAGGGGTAGCAGAGTCTCAGGTTGCAGCCCTCAAGCCACACCTTATCTCCGACTTTCCAGGGCTTGAATTTTGAGGTTACACGTTCCCTCATGTATCTTTGTGCTTTCTTGTGCACAGCAGTGGCTTCTAGTTGGGCTTCATCGAGGTCCCCAAGTCGTTTCTCGAGGGCAGGAAGGAACATAGTTCCGATCCATGGGTAGGCACGCGGCTCATACCCCATCATTAGGCTAAAAGGAGTCTTTCCCATCATGGAATGGACAGAGGAATTGTGACAGTACTCCACCATTGGAAGGAGGTCTGACCAATGGGAGGCGTCACCTTGGCAAAAGATCCGAAGATAAGTCTCGAGTTCCTGGTTGACCCATTCCGTTTCTCCATTGGTTTGCGGATGGTGAGCGGAGGAAAGAAGCAGATCATAATCAAGAAGCCTGGACAGTTCTCAAGCGAAGGCCAAGGTGAATTGTGGACTGCGGTCCGAGATAATCTTGTTGTGGAGTCCAAACCATGGGAAGACTTTTTCGAAAAAGAGTTGCATGACACCCTCGGCGTCTGCGCTTTTGTGACATGGAGTAAAAATCACCCCCTTAGTAAGGCCATGGTTGACCACAACCATGACAGAATCATATCCATGTGACGGCGGCAAGTCCGTAATGAGGTCAACCAAAAGACATTGGAAGGGTCAGGAGGAGGCGGCAGGGAGTGGAGTCAATGGGGGAATGGTGGGATGAGTATTGACTTTGTTAGCCTGGCAGGTTGCACAGCCCTGAATGAAGTGGCGCACGAATGCAGTAAGGCCAGGCCACCAATAGTTACGCTGGACAAGGTTAACCGTTCGGTAATACCCGCCATGACCACCTGCGGGCGAATCATGTAAGACGTGGAGGAGGTCGCGTCGGTGGTCCTCGGGTACATAAGCCCGATCCTTGAAGTAAAGAATACCATCGTCATAACGCCAATCATGGATAGAGGAGCGGAGAATGCCCGATGCACCCTCGTGGAGCGAGTGTAGTTGTGTGTTGACAAATGGGTTGGAGGTGGATGACTTCTCAATAGAAGTCCGGAGGTTGGTGTCAAGTTGTCTGATAAAAAGCTCCCCCGGCAGTAAAGAGACGGTGGCGTTGTTGTTTGCCGTTTCCATGTCGTCTTTATGTGAGAGCACGTCCACGGAGCCCATGTTAATCCCCGGGGTATGCTGAAACAGGAGGTTGTAGTCCTGCAGTGTCAATAGCCATCTAGCTTGCTGCCTAGATAGCTTCCTTGGGTCCTTGAAATAACACAGATTCTTGTGGTCTGTGAGCACAGTGACAGGCCGGTCAGTTCCGGTGAGGTAGTGCTGCCATTCTTCTAGCGTGCGTATAACCGCTAGAAGTTCTCAATCATAGATGTCGTAGTTGTGTTCTGCTGGGGAGAACGTCTTTGATATGTAGCAGCTCGGATGCAGGTCTCCATTGCCATCCTTCTGCATTAATATGCCCCTGCTAGCTGTAAGTGAGGTGTTTGTCATCATGTAAAATGGTTTTGAGGGTATCTGACATCCTTAGTACCAGTTCAGTGGTGAAGGCCTTTCGGAGGAGGTCGAAAGCCTTCTGTTGCTTGTGCATCCAGGACCACGGCTGCCCTTTTTTCATCAAATCCAAGATTGGTCACATGATGTCGGAGAAGTTGGGAATAAACTTGCAGTAGAAGTTGCAGAATCTGATGAATGAATGAACTGCTCAAACCGACTTCGGGGGTTCCCAGGTTGTGATCGCCAAGAGCTTGGTTGGGTCCATTTTGATGACCCCTTCACGAATGACCATACCGAGGAATTCTACTTCCAGGGCATCAAACATGCATTTCTCCAGTTTGAGGCTGAGCCAGTTCTCTCTTAACCACTCCAATACTCGCCTCGTCCTGTCGTGGTGTTCCTTGAGATCCTTGGAGTGGATCAACATATCATCCATGTAGATGATCAACCATCCTTCTGCCACCATATCTTTAAAAATAAAGTCCATAAATGACTGGAAGGTCGCCGGACTGTTGCAAAGGCTGAAGAACATAACAAGAGGCTCGAAGAGGCTGAAGGGCATGATGAACGCCACCTTCCAGGCATCTTTAGTCTCAATCTGGACGTTGTTGTATCCCCAGCGAATGTCCATCCCCATGAAATAGCGAGAACCTTTGAGCTTGTCCATCAAGTCTCCAATGAGCAGGAGAGGGTACGCGTTCTTGACAGTGTGCTCGTTAAGGTATCGGTAGTCCTGGCATGGTCTCAGGTTACTGTCTTTCTTGGAGATGAAGAAGAATGGAGCGGCCTGGGGAGAGTTTGATGGGCGTATACGTCCGGCCTTTAGATGTTCTTGTATAAATTCTTGGCATGCCTCTCGCTCCTTGGGGTTGAGCAGATATGCCTTTGCAACTTGTGGGTTGAAAGTGTCATCTAGATCAATGCTGTGATCGAACGACTGATATGGTGGAAGGGGACCATTGTCCTTCTTTTGGAAGACATCCTTAAAATCTCCAAACTCCTGTGGGAGTTGAGCCTTGCTTCTCATTGCTTCCTGAGCCAGGGAAGTTGAGATCATAGTTTTTCTTATGGAGGGCCTGGGGTGCTCTTCTTTGTCATCATCCTCCTCACAATCTAAGAGTCTGGGAATCTCCTCCTGGGTGGTCGGTTCCACCTCAGGAACCTTCAGTGTAACCTCCCCCTTTCGGGCAGTGAGTACCGAGTCAACCGTGCATGTCCACCATCATGCTCGCTGTTGTCAGAGTTTTGTTACCTGGCATTTCCTATTGAATATGTTTATAGTGGTGGCATGATCTCCTTTGCCACTTGGTGACTCTGGGTCGGTCAGTTCCACCTTGGGTAGTCGCACCTTTCCTGTACTCTAGTTGATCTCTGGGTTGTTGTCGCGGAGCCACAGGAGCCCTAGGATTATGTCGTCCTTGCCACAGTCAATAACAAGGAATTCTCGGAGATGGATGGTTTCTCCGACTTTCATCAAGATTGTTGCCTTCTTTCGTATAAGGCTGTTATGGTTAGGTGTACCATCTACATTGCTCGCCCGCAGGGGAGTCTTTAGTTTTGAAGTGGGGATTCCACATGCTGCGACCAAAGCGTAGTTGATGAAGCATCTGGTGGTGCCTGAGTCAATCAGGGCTTTAGTGTCGACGATTTTGAACACAGTATGATCAGGGGGGTAAAGAGTGACTGGAATTGTGATAGATTGCGAAGCTGCCCCTGATACAAATACTGGTGATATGGAATGAGTGGTGTTTCATATAGAGGTGGAGGACAACGTCGACCCTTCTCCACCTTTCAAAAATCCTGGTGTGGTCCTTCGTTATCCACGTCCTTGCCTGGTCCTATGTTACCCAGGTCGTGACTCAGGTTGCCTAAGCCGCGAGCCTTAAGCCTAGCTGCACGGTTGGTTCTGGTATTGGTGAGCTTCTGCACCGAGAGGGGCGTTTTGCCATTGATGGTTGGACGGTTGGTTCTGCCTCTGGCTTGGTCCTTCGTTATCCAAGTCCCTTCCTCATTGCACACGGCCCATCGTGCTACCTTTTTTAATCCTAGTTTGACTGTGTTGATATGGGCCGACTCTTGCCTAGAGGGTTGCAGTCCAAACCCCATGTTGTGACCCCTGATGTGTTGGTGGTCCCTGGTTATCCCACCTCGGGTTGCTTCTGCCCCCACCATCTGTGACTGGGGTACATCCTTTGGGTACATGCCTGAGTCATCCTCAGGGCTTTCCTCCCAGATAGCCTCTCGGAGGTCCGCTAGCACAAGAGCGGAAAATTGATTTGACCATACAGACTGGGCTCCGCAGTCTGCCTTAATCCCTACTTTTTGGCACTCTTGGTACGAGGCTGAATGTACTGCAGCCATGGCCTGGTAATCTTCCTCTTCTGCATCAGGATCCATCGAGTCCTCAAACACAGTCTTGAGGATCTTAATAGTGGCGCCTTGGTCCTTTCTTGGTAGACTTTCTATATAGTCTTGGACCTCATTACCATCTCACCTAGTCGCGTCGTCAAAGCTGTCATTGGTGGAAATGGCTCTTGTGCTTTGTGACCATTGTTGTTGGGGTGTGCGATATTTTTGCGACGAGTGAGGCATATGACGGAATTGTGTCCGGTTGGTTCCAGATCGAGAGTGGTTGGCAGACCTACAACCAACCTAGTGGCACATGAAACACTTGTTGCTCTTCATATACTCTGACCGCTGTGTTGGGGTGAGACATACGGCATCTACGTCCATAGCGTATGGGTCGTGAGTGGAGCTTCGAGAGGAGGGAGCAGGGATATATGGGACCTTCCTGCATAAATCATCTATCCTCCTAAGCTGTTGAGAAAACTTCCCCGCCTTATTGATCCATTCTTGATAGGTGGTGGGTACTTTCTCGCAAGAGAGTACCATAGCAGCGAGGCGTTGGCTAAGACCATGGAGGAACCATTCCACCAGAGCGGCAGAGTCCTCAATCCCAGTTTTCTCCGCTAGGAGACAGAACCTGGAAGCATAGGTAGGGAAGCCATTGCTAGTGGTTCCGTCAGGGAGCCTTTCTGGGATCTGGCATAGTTGAGAGAGGTTGATCCTACCCTTTGCTGCTACATTGTACGGGGCAAAAGTAGACTCAAACACTTCTGTAATTCGTTCAAAGGTTTTGTCTGCATCTGCGACTCTTGGGTTCGAAAGCTTCATCAGCCATCCTTCTGCGAAGGTCTTTCCACAGCCCTTGCTTATTTTGTTGAGAAAGGAGGTAAGGGACTTAGTCGTATCTGTATAAAGTTAATCGTTGATGAGGAAGTAGGCTTTCATGGAAAGAAGCCATCGGTTAGAGTCCTCAGGGAGCCCAGCCTTAATTTCTGAAACCATGTTGTCGTCTTCGGGAGCTGGGTCAATAATCTGTGTCCGGGTTGTGATAACTAGCAGGGTGGTCCTTGTCTGAAGGAGGGGATGGTGGCAGAGGAGGGAGTGCTGTGAGAGGGGTTAACAGGGTCGCCGATGGGATTGGTGTCGGTTGATAGTCTAGCTCAAGATAGTCGGTTGCTCTTCCTTGTCTCCTGTTTACCTCAGCTAAGTTTCATTGCCTTTGTCTGCAAGTTGCCTTTGCCTCAGGGGAGGAAAAGCGATCGGGAAGGGGGACAAAGAAGGCGTGTCCGAGAGGTAGTTCGTGGATGTGCGGGAGAGGGGAAGGGTTAGCACTAGGAGGTGCTGACGGAGGGAGCAGAGCAGAAGGACCTGGCTCTGGGCTAGAGGAATCTCCAAATAGACCAAATCAGGAAATGTTGGTGGAGGGGTGTGTCCTCTACACAAAGGTAGGGACAAGGGGAGAAGCTAGTTCTTTTGTAATGCACAGCGCAGTTAGTGACGAGCAGAGTGTGAAGTTACCTTGATCTAAACGAGTTCAACAAGTGGAGGGCAAGATAATGAGTAGAGGAGCCTGCTAGGCGATGTCTACCACAGTCTATCTCAGAAGACGAACTGAGACTCGAGGTGGGCTCGACGGGTCTCTGATATCCAGGTGCTAGCCGCTGGAGCTCTTGGGAAGTATCACTAGAACTATGCTGATATTGCATAGAACTAGCTTAGGGAAAATACATGATAAAAGTATAGAGTATATATACAGTAGGCCCCTGGTCTGTGCGAGTAAGGTAAGTGATATAAAAGGAAAAAGGAGGCAGGAGTCCAAAGGATGATTGTACTCCATATAGTCCATCCTGATAATGAGGAACTGTGGGAAGTGGCAGTGTGATCTAAAAGAGGAATGCCGCATGGGCGGAAGTCTGAAGGAATCCCGTGTGGAAGCAGAACAGAAGGAAGAAGCTAAATATAGAGCGGAGGCAGGGCGCCGTGTGAGTACGTAAGAAAAGGATATAAAAGGAGAAACTATCTGGAGGACGACTCCAGTATGAACACAACTCCATAGAGTACAAGACAGAGTCTAAAGAGAAACAAGTAAAGGAGAACAAGAGCGTAAGTGTAGTGAAGGTGGAAAAAGTGTACCCCCCTAGTAGACTGTAACAGAAACCTTGCGACGTTCCTCTGAATCGGCTCCCACCACTCTTTCGGGGCATTGAGCTCTGTTAGGGGACTGCGAAAGAGGGTAGGTCGACTCACATGCGGTCACCAGTGGGCTATGTCAACCATGCATTTTAGCAGGAATGAGAACACAAGAGTGCATAGTTGGCCTAAGCCCTGGTGTGCATGAGACCGAGGGTCATGAAAGCCACCTTGACAACCATCAGGACGACAGGCCTATTCGGACCAGGTTGCTCACCCAGAAAGGTGGGCATGTTGGGATAAAGGATGCGGTGAGGTGGTGGAGGAGTCAATATGTCAGGGGAGAGGGACATGTCCAGTGGAGTGCATGTGTGCCAAAGGGAGAAGAAGGAGTAGTTGCCTGTATGCAGGGATAAGCAGTGAGTGGGTACAAAAGAAGCGTGAATGAACTTGGTGACGCATCCAACTCATGCTGTGGATACTGCATGTATGCGGCAAGGATGAGCTTGAGCACCCACTACAATGCACAAAGGATTGAATGGATGCACAGGCCACCAAACGATCACAACATCTCTTTCGCCTGGGCAGTGGGGAGTATCTGCCAGTCAGCGGGTCTAGGAACTGATTGCGGGTTCTCGCTGGATGATGTGAGGGAAAGGAGGTGCCTGTGACGACAAACAGTGTGTTGTTTAGCATGAACACTCATATGAAGTGAACACACCACGAGCAGTTCAACACCGCCATTTCTGGAATTTCACCAGCCCAGTCAAGGATCCCATTGTTGATGCCAACAGACCCAAACATGTGTGGGGGGGACAACACAGAAACAGTCATATCACTTGAGTGCTTTCAGGCTCACAAGCACTGTCCGATTCACCATTGTAGTATGACAATGGATGTTCATGACAGACAAGCACATAGTGTAGTAACAATGTACAGAGTTTTTCAGCCAGCCTGACTGTAATAAACCCATGATTCTCAGATGACCCTTGTTACGCTTGGTCCGGGTAGGAACGAGCGTAGCCTTTGAGTAGTCAAGGGACAAGAGCGTCGAGTCAAAAGTACGACGAGGACTTATAGAACGGAGGGTCAAAGGTCAAGGGTACTTGTGGGGGCGTTCACACAAGGGTCAAGGAGACTGGGCTGAGACCAGTAGTTCAAAGGTTCAAGGAGGCTGGGCTAAAACCAGCAGAAGGTGAGACAAGAGCAGTAGATTATACACGGTACAGGAAGACAAAGGAGCTTAAGCGTGGGGAAATGCTAGAGCAATATCTACGACTTATATATGTTGAATATACAAGCGTTAAGGGTAGGCATAGAAAGAGATAGAAACTGGTGGAAGAGATGATGACTAAGTAAGTGAAGACCATCGGGACGCCGGCGGAAAGAACATGTGAGAAGAGTGTGTCATCATAAAAGAAAGAAAAGATAAGTCCGCGGAGAGTAAACGAGACACATTGTTGATACAAAGCAAGAAGGAAAAGAGAGAATTGTAACATAAAGTGTGTCGGGCCTGTCTCATAGATTATGACAGACAACTGATAGAGTGAGTAGGGCCTGTCTAATGGGTTACGACAAACTGCTGAGAGAGTGAGTCAGGCCTGTCTCAGAAGTCACTGGGAAACACCACTAATCAAGTGAGTTGGGCCTGTGTCACAAGTCAGACATACCACTGAGAGAGTGGGTTGGGCCTGTGTAACAAGTCACAACATACCACCGAGAGAGTGGGTTGGGCCTGTGTAACAAGTCACAACATACCACCGAGAGAGTGGGTTGGGCCTGTGTAACAAGTCACAACATACCACCGAGAGAGTGGGTTGGGCCTGTGTAACAAGTCATGACATACCACCTATCCAGTGAGTCGGGCCTGTGTGAGATGCACTGACATACCACTGAGACAGTGAGTTGGGCCTGTGTGAGATGCACCAACATACCACCGAGACAGTGAGTCAGGCCTGCATGGCAAGTCATAACACAGCACCGAGAGAGAGAGTCGGGCCTGTGTGAGATGCACTGACAAACCACCGAGAGAGTGAGTCAGGCCTGTGTGAAATACACCAACATACTGCCAAGACTGTGAGTCGGGCCTGTGTGAAATACACTGACATACTGCCAAGACTGTGAGTCGGGCCTGTGTAACAAGTCACGACATACCACTGACCAAGTGAGTCAGGCCTGTGTGAGATGCACCAACATACCACTGAGAGAGTGAGTCGGGCCTATGTAACAAGTCACAACATACCACCAATCAAGTGAGTTGGGCCTGTGTGAGATGCACCAAAATACCACCAAGAGAATGAGTCGGGCCTGTGTAACAAGTCATGACATACCACTGATACTGTGAGTCGGGCCTGTGTGAGATACACCAACATACTGCCGAGAGAGTGAGTTGGGCCTGTTTGAGATGCAACAACACACCACCGAGAGAGTGAGTGGGACCTGCGTCATACATCACAACAACTGAGAAGGGCCTGGAAATCACGACACATCGCTGATGGAGTGGCTGGGGCTAGCAGACCACATTTCGGTACAGCCCTTGACTTTCGCTGGTGTTGTGGTATTAACAAACTATCAAATAAGGGTGCAAACACATAATAATAAGAAAAGGGGAAATACAACATCTTATTTTACAACAGTCAGATGGTTACATTATCAGATCATCAGAGGTATCTAAAAGCTGTAGCAATGATGCCTGAAACTCAAGGAGGGATCGCCAGCGTTCGCTGCCTGCAAAGAATTGTGCAGCTGCCTGCTGAATACCCATCCCAAACATCCAGTTGTGCTTGGCAGCTGAAACATCAGTAGTCAACCTGTTACGCTTGGTCCAGGTAGGAACAAGCATAGCCTTTGAGTAATCAAGAGACAAGAGTGTCAAGTCTAAAGTATGACAAGGACTTATAGAACAGAGGGTTAAAGGTCAAGGGGTACTTGTGGGGGCGTCCACACAAGGGTCAAGGGGACTGGGCTAAGACCAGTAGTTCAAGGGTTCAAGGGAGCTGGGCTGGAACCAGCAGAGGGTGAGGCAAGAGCAGTAGATTGTACACAGTACAAGAAGACAAAGGAGTTCAAGCGTGGGGAAATGCTAGAGCAGTATCTACGACTTATATATGTTGGATATACAAGTGTTAAGGGTAGGCATAGAAAAGAATAGAAACAGGTGGAAGAAATGATGACTAAGTAAGTGGAGACCGTCGGGACGCTGGCGGGAAGAACACATGAGAGGAATGTGTCATCATGAAAAGAAAGATAAGTCCGCAGAGAGTAGACGAGACGCGTTATTGATGTAAAGCAAGGAAGAAAAGAGAGAATCGTAACACAACCTACCAATATCCAACCCCATGCATTCAGAGAATAACGCTATGTCGGTCAAACCTGGTGATGTGTTAGCCAGTGGCTTAGACATAGGATGAGGTTGCCTACCATCACGATAGACGTCCTGCAATTCGACACCCATTGACTCAAAGTAATCCTGTATCGCATCAGCACTCTCATGCACTGCACCCAACAGGATATAAGCATGTTATGTGTTTGTTAACAGCATTGCTTACCAAATGGATTTCATGATCAAGGGCGTCCAGTTCCCAGCGATGTTCCATGGGGTCTAGGAATCTTCCATGACAAACGCAAAGTGAGCATTCCAAGTCGCAAATGTTTGGGGGTGTTGGCCTCGGATGGGAAGTCGCATCCATGCCAGTGGAGCTCGGCCTCTGAAAGTTTGTGTCATTGGCCATATCCATGCCATGGACATCAGGCAACTTGGGGTGTGACTCAGCGAGCATCGGCGAACTCTCGCCGGATAATTCTTCAATTGGCGTTGATCGCAAATCAAGAAAGACTGGCAAAGAATTGGCAACAGGGTCTTGGCTTCGAGGTGATAGTGACACCTGCTCAGATGGTTGAGGAGATGTGGACGGCCATGGGGTTGGCAATGGCAGCTGCAACCGTGGGGATGTAGTGCTGGCGCTGCTGCTCAGATGTTCTGTTTCCAGGGTATTAGTTTCGCTGAGGGTCATTAAACTGGAAAGCATTGAGCTCACCAGACGATGGAATTGCATCGGCAAGCGCTAATTGGGCTAGTGTTGCAATAGCTGACAGCCAGCATTGCCACTCAGGCTATCTGGGAATCTACTCTAGGATGCTTACCTTGGGGGTTGGGAGTTCTCAGAGATGATAGTGGTAGCTGGTCAAGAGATATATATTATATTCAGACTCAGCAGAGTCTTATATATGCTTTGTAATGATTACTTAATATAAGGTCACGTGACTGTAAGTACACGTCCTTTCAACACTCCCCCTTGTCTAGTATATGGTAGATATGTAGATATAAAAAGTGAGGAATATAAAGTAAAAATAGAAATGTCTGCACAGTCTAAGACAGCGAGTTGAATTCCAAACCAAGCTGGGAGCAAAACTCCTTGAACTTGACATGTCCAAGGTTCTTAGTGAACATATCCACAGGATTGTCAGTTCCAGGGATAAAGAGTAGCTCGACCTGCTTCCATAGCATCACAGCATCACGTGCAAAGTGGTAACGGATCTGGATATGTTTGGAACGTTTTTCGGTGACTGGATTTTGTGCAATAAAAAGTGATCCTTGATTGTCACCACAAACGGAAATGGGGCCAAGGCGATAGCCGAGTTCTCCCATCATTTGATGAATCCAAATGGCCTGGCGCATACAGTCACTTAAGGCCATGTACTCAGCTTCCATAGAAGACAGAGCTGTGGTTTTTTGTAAGTGTGAGTTCCACAAAAACACACCATTCGCGAATTTCAGGTAGAAACCTGTTTGTGAGTGAGACGTGACTTTGTCTTGTCCCCAATCAGAATTGGTACAGGTGATAATTCCCTTGCTGGTTTTTCCACTGTATACAAGAGAATAGTCTCGGGTACCAAGAAGGTACTGGCAGATATATAGAGCTTGGTTGAGATGCTCTTCTGATGGGTTTGCAGACATGCGGGCGAGTTGGGTAACCACGTATGAGATGTCAGGTCTTGTGCTGATCATAAAATACAGCAATGATCCGATAACCTGTTGGAATCACGTCCACAGTTCCGGTTGGACAGGGAGATCATTCTTCTCTGGATAGTAGCCCTGAGGGAGAGGGGTGTTGGCAATTTTTGTGTTAGTCATACTGCATCACTCAATGACTTTGTTGAGGTATTCTCACTGGTCTATCTTAATAGTTTGACTGTCTCAACGTATGTTCATTCTTAGGAATTTGCGTGTTTCTCCTAAGTCACAACAGTCCCACTTCTTCATAAAAGCAGCCTTAACCTTGTCTATGAAAGGTTTGTTGGGGCTGCAGAAGATGGCATCGTCTATGTAGATAATCGCTAGGACGAGCTCTTTGCCTTTGCAATAGATGAATAGGCCAGCATCTGTTTTAAGATGCGTGAAGCCAAGTTCTTTCATGGATTTGTTGAGAGAGCACCACCAAGCTAGTCCAGCTTGTTTAAGGCCATATAAGGCGCATAGTAGTCTCAAGACCTTCCCTTTGAGATGAGGGGGCATAAAGCCTTCAGGGAAGTCCATATATAGTTCTTTGTCCAGTTTGCCATATAAGTAGGCGGATTGGACATTGAGACTGGTGATGTACCAGTTCTCTGTTGCTGCAAGGGCGAGCATGCACCACACTGTCTCGAAGCGTATGACAGGAGAGAATATTTGATCGAAATCAATCCCTTCAACTTGGGAGAAGCCTTTGGTGATGAGCCAGGCTTTCTTTCTTCCGTCAGTTTTTACATCAAAGATCCATCGATTTTTGATAATCTTTCTGTTTGTGGGTCAATCCATGATTTCATAGACCTTATGGTCCTTGAGTATCTGTAACTCATTGTGGCAGGCTTTACGCCATAGGGTTTGTTCCTCTTGTGGTAACTTGAGGATGTCACGGTATGTCCATTCGCGGTAATTCATGTTGGACTGTTCTATTTCCAGTGGGAAGGCACGGCTGCAGAGGTATGAAACCAATGTGTCTCCCCCTTCCCTGGTTATGCACTCTACGTCATCTTTTGATGGAGTTGGGGACGGAGGCAATCCACCAGGGACAATGGGTGAATCCGAAGGTCCAGCCGGTGCCTCTCCAACCAATCTGCGCCAATCAGAGGTGCATTTGATGTCATGAAGCTGCTTAAGCAGGTCGTGGCGTTCCCCATAAACATTTCCGGGACGAAAGGGGGCGCGGCGTTCACGCTCTGGGCACTCTGGGTGAGCAGGTGGAGGCAGAGGTGGTCGACAAGGAGGGGTAACTGGAGGTGCCAGTGGAGGCAGCAGCAGTGTAGGTGCCCTAGGAGGTGCTGGAGGCGGAGTAATTGGCCTGGGGGCCAGGTGACGATGGACAGTAGGAGGAGTGATTTCCGCATCTGACTCCAAGTCTGAGGGTGGTGAATCAGAGTCTGAAGACTCGTCATTGTGAGAGTGAGAACGTGGTGGGTGGTTAACCGGCCGGTGTGGCTGAGCTTTTGAACATCTCAGGAAGAGGTGTTTGTCAAATATAGCATGAGCCAATGTGTATAGTGCGTTATTAGGGTGCATGAAAAGATAATTTGAATCACTACTAGCGGATATGCCCAGGTAGATCATCAGTTGCAATTTAGGCTGCAATTTGCCTTTGCGAGTTTCAACTGGTAAGTGGACGTAAGTGCGACAGCCAAAGACACGAAGATATGAGAAAGTAGGCTTGTCGCCTGTGAGCATCTCAGATGGTGTTTTCCAGTTGAGCTGAGCAGAAGGGGTGCAATTATACACATGAAGTGCATGTAATACTGTGAACTCCCAATAGGAATCGGGCAGGCAAGCCTGCAGTCGCATGGGTTGTGGTTTATCTATAAGAGTACGGATAAGGCATTCCACACGTCCATTTTGCTGGTGAGCATAAGGGGTGGATTGTTGTATGTGTATGCCATTGTCGTGCATATGCTCAGTGAAAGCTTTGGAGGTGTATTCTCCTCCTACATCAGAGCGCCAGTGTTTTATTACGGCATTGAACTGAGTTCGCACATAGGTGTGGAATTGCTTGGTCACTTTGGGCATTTGGTCTTTAGTTTTGATTAAGACTAGCCAAGCCATAGAGGTGTAGTCATCATAAAAGATGACAGCATACTTGTACTTGTGGTACGATTTGACTTCAAATGATTTTAAATCAGAATGAATTAACTCAAAGGGAGCACTTGCACGCTTCTCGCTATGAGGAAAAGTACGGTTGGGTTGTTTTCCAAGTTCACAACCAGGACATATAGGGGTGGTGGACGGGATATCAACATCTGGGAAGTCCTTAATGTGCTTCTTTGCAGCGCAGAGCATGTCACGCGAGGGGTGGCCTAAACGGCAGTGAAGAAGTTCATAATCCACAGAGGCCATAGACAATAAGTCGGCTTGAGAACAAACAGAGGGTGCACACATCCAGTACATTGTATCGCCACCATGGGAGTGGAAGCTTAGTACCATTTGCTTAGTGCATTTATCAAAAATATTGATATGACTGGTGGTGGTCTGAAGCGTCATGCAGGCGTCAGTAAGCAAGGTCCCCATAGAGATGAGCTTTACTTTGCACAAGGGCATGTAAATGACCAGCGATAACCACACAAGTCTACCTTGGAAGCGAATAATCACTGTTCCTTTGCCTTTGATGAGGGCATGACCATTGGCCATTTAAGAGTAGGTAGGTTGCGTAAATGCAGAATACTCTATAAGATCATTTAGATTGTTGGTGAAGTGTGATGAAGCTTCTGAGTTGAGGAGCCACATGTCATTAGGGAGGTGGTCGTCATGCTCTCTTTCCTTTCCTTTACTCTTAGTCATTTGCTTGTTACAGCAGTCACACATAGAGAAGGGAGAAGTACTAGGATTGTCCAATGCATCTACTAGTACAGGCATATGCGTCATATACAATCTACATACAATCTGAGGCGATAAAAACTGCATGTCAGTGCCTGCTAGAGATGGACAAAGAAAGAAAGGGACTTGCCATTGTGCACTGTCATCGAAGAACTGCGTGATGTAATCGTCCACCTCCATTTTCTCACCAAGGCTGACAGTTTCATCCTCGTCATCCTCTGAATCGGAGAAAATCTCAATGATTCTTGGAGTCTCCATGCGCTCTATGAGAGAGGGTGCGGAGGGGCCTGCGTGGATGGAGGGAATGGTCCTCATGCCGAAAGCACCATCCTCATTGAAGGTGGAGTGCTGCCGTACATGAATGCGTTGGCGGCAGCGATTGGCGATAGGTTCGAGGTTGTGAACAACCTGAGAAGTGGGGGTTTCCCCAATTCATCGAGTGAGGGAGATGGCCTGTTGGGCCTGCGGGAAGGTGGGAGGACCATAGTAGGCGGCGCCGATAGTATGCATGAGAGCGCGAGGGTCCTGAGCAGGCTCAGTGAAGGTGGTAGAGGCCAGGCTGAAGACTGTGGGCTCTTAGAGGAAGTTCGCGAAAGTGAACAAGGCAGAGGATTGTTCAGCGGCAGTGGCTGCGTGATCCTTGCGCTTCTTGTCTCCTTCTTCAGAGCGCTTGCCCTGGCAACGCTTCTTCTTCTGGTCCTTCTTCTCCTCATCTTTCTTATCGGAGGAGGGCTGCTGCTGTTGCTTGAATTGAGGGTCGCCTTGTTGGCGACAGACATTGGATACCTTGTTTGCCTGCGGATGAGGAGGTGGACGGTGAGAGAGGTGGTGTGTCCAAGCCACAACGAGGAGAGTCTCTAGATCGACCATAGATGCAATTTTGGTCTTGGTAGGGTTGGTGTTGATGGCAGCATTAAGCTGCTGATGGAGGGACTCCGCATATTTGGGGAGTTTGGTGATGGTGATGAGGGCCTTGAGGTTATCAGGGACCTTGTGCTGGAGTTGTTTCAGCTGCGTGAAGCTGGCATTCAGCTTGGAGAAAGCATGACTGGGATGGTTGTTGTCGGGAAAGGTAATTCTGAGCATGACTTTCCACTCAGTGTAGGCGGAGGCGAGGGAGGCGGCTTCATATTTCGCCTTGATGGTGTCCCAAAGTTCCTTGGCAGTGTTGTAAGTGGTGAAGGAGCTGGTGATGGAGGGTTCGATGCAGAGGCAGATGGAGCCAAGGGCTCGGTCATCGTTCTCGTCCCATTTGTCCTGGGCTTCTTCTTCCACCGTGGTGAGGGCAGTAGTGCCAGCAGCCATGGTGGGGCGGGCCTTGTTCATCATCTTGTTCCAAACACCAGTGGCTCAGAGGTAGGCCTCCATGTCCTGGGCCCAACACTTGTAGTTAACGCCATTAAGTTTGGCAATGGTGGAAAGGGTAGACAACATGTTGAAAATAGGTTCTTGGAAGATGATGTGTCAGTATGAACCAATAAAGGGAGCAAGAAAAGAACATTCGCATCACTGAACAGTCAGAGCTTCCAGTATGTAGGGTCATAGTGACCCCCTACATCGAGAGTCTGATGGCTGTTACTCTTGAGCATTGCCACATCAAAGAGTGTCCAGCATTTCCACTCAGAACGGCCTGTGTCCAAGAATTTCACCCATGAGCAGATGACAAGCGGTAAACCATGTCGTCAGAGCTGTGGGGCTCATAACCTGTTGCAATAGCTGACAGCCAGTGTTGCTGCACAGGCTATCTGGGAATCTACTCTAGGATGCTTACCTTGGGGGTTGGGAGTTCTCAGAGATGATAGCGGTAGCTGGTCAAGAGAGATATATTATATTCAGACTCAGCAGAGTCTTATATATGCTTTGTAATGATTACTTAATATAAGGTCATGTGACTGTAAGTACGTGTCCTTTCAATAGCTAGCACCAGATCAGCGATGGCACTGTATGGGTCTATTCCTCCTACAATTAGTCACCTGAGGAGGGGACCATGTGGACACTCACCTTCTCGCTCATCATCAGGGGTATCATCCATGATGCCAAAATCGGCATCTGATAGCGTTTGCTGATGTGGGTGCTGAGGTGGCCAATCATTGGTGAAAGCTTCTGTCAACGTCATAGAGATCGGAAATCAGATGCAAATGACATAGGAATGAGAATAATCACCAGGTAGAGCGAATCGAACATTTTTCTTCTTGATGGGTGGCATCATGGAGTACCAGAATCTTGCTGTGGCCTGCCTTTAAACTGATGGCCCGGGTCAAAGCATGGGGCATCGGAATCTGAAATCGGCCTCCACCTCATTGTTTGCTTTGATTAGCTGAGCACAGCCACCTCAGCATCTGCTGAATGTCCCGTTTGCCAAAATGCGTCAACAAAACATTGTCAGAGCTTCAACACGTGTTCCCTCCAGTTCACTCATTCTGCTCTTCTCCCATTCCTTCAGACAACTCCCTGAACACAATGGGTTGGAAAACTCTTGCTCAGAAGATGATTGAAAAATCGCAGCAAAAGATGCTTGCGGCGCTCACTCGGATTGGTCAACCGGTTCCAACTGGGTCATTGCGGTCGGTGGTATGGCAGGAAGTGATAGGAGAGTTGAGGGAACAATTGGTGCGTGGCATGGTACTGAGAGTGTACATCAGACACTGACTTCACGCAGGAATTTATTGAGGCAACTTGGGACGGATCTACCGAGATTCCTTGGTGGATTGTTGCATGTGCGATCAAGCTGTTGATGCTTGGTACCAACCAATACCCATCGTGGGATAGAATTGCACGGGCCAACATTGAATGCCAGCCAGATCACCCATGGCTTCACCCATCATCTCCCATCGTCAACGCTAACGCTGCCATGTCTGTCATGGCGACAGAAGGTACGTCCAAGGAGGAGGGTGAATTGAGTGGCCACCACGAAGAAACAAAGAGTCAGTCTGTCGCCCAAGAAAATGTCTCAAGGGAGCGGCAGCCAGCAAAGCAGGGTGACGAAGTGCCAATGCAAGGGTGCATCGATAAAGGCAAGATGAGGGAGGTTGACCCCGAGGCTCCACTGATGCGAGTCACTGGAGACACCAAAGGCAAAGGAAAGGCGGTCAACAAGATTAAGGAAGAGGAAGAGGAACTGCCATGAGGGTGTTCTCATACACTTGCCCAGGTGCTTGCAAGTACCTTAGGAAGTGGCAGCAAGCGTGGATGATCGGTGGCCAGGTCGACAGACACTGACAGGTCCAAGGTCACCGAAGCATCAGTCATAGCTACCAGCATGGCTGAGATCGCCAAGTCGTCTGTGAGAGCTACCAGCATGGCCGATGACACCACCTGACCCCCATGCAGCAACTGCCATGACAGGGATCTGTCCTGCAAGCCCCAGATTCGCAGCAAGGCCTGCAACAGGTGCTTCCACTGGAAGATCCGGTGTTCATGGGTAGCCGAACATCAGGGGCGGTCTGTTTCCCAACCTCGAGGCCACACCAAGTCTCGTCCACGTCCAGCATCGCCTTGTCAATCGACATCCCTGTCTGTCAAACCGAAGACTCCCCACCAATTGTCAACAAAGAAGAAGTCTCAGGCAGCTGACCCTGCACCGAAGGCCAAGAGTTCAGAAGAAGCGCCAAAGGCATCACAGCTGAAAATGCCCGCTGCCCCATGTTGTTGTTGTCGATTGCCATCACCTGAATTGTCCAACGATCCCTCAATGTCGGTGGGAAGAGATGAACAGCCCTCAGCTCTGAAGCGTCCCCAGCAAGAAAGCAAAGCCTCACAACCAGCGATGCCAACGATCAAGTCATACCTCATGGAGTCGTCAATGAAGGGCCCAAAGGCCCATGAGACTGTGAAGAAGACACTTGGTAAGCATATGGTGCCACAATGATGTGAATACTAAGTAAGTAATTCACTAGTGTTTGATGGGGTAGAAATCCCCACAAGGAATCCTTGACCTTGCATTGTCCCTGCCCGATCTCCAGCCCCAGGCCCCTCCTCCTCATCCAACATACACCCACCCACTACCTCAGCAACATCAGGGAGCAGTGAGGTCCAACACCTTGCCGAAGAATGTGACCAGTTACATCGGGACAACATGGCTCTGGAGAATCATGTTCGACTGCTTGAAAGCGGTCTCAAGACGTTTGGGGACATTCTGAAGGCCCAATTCCCCAATCTCAACAACACCTGCCTTGCATTCCCATTCACCAACCCCACTCAATTGGCAGAACCTTCCAATGCCATGTTGTAGTAGAATCACTCGCTTACCTAATAACTGTACAGTACCTAGTTTATCTCGTCTCCGCTTGTATTACTGTACCTTGTTTGCTATCACGAATAACCTCTGCTGTTGCTTGTCCCGCCTCACCCGCAAGTTGCGTCCTCAGCACATGACTTTTCAACATGCCAGTTTGGTGAAGACACCCCCACCAGCATCCCCTGCCCATTCACCCTCATCCCCAACACCTTGTGGAACCAAGACTGAAGTTATTCAGGATACACCAATTCCAACCTCGCCCTCCCCATCCCCTGCCAGCCTGCCAGAGAACTGATTTGAAGAATTGCCCGATGAAGGTTCAGCTATGCAGACAACCAACATTCCCAATTGAGTCACCAATGACATCAGCAATGGAGAGACCAGCAGCACCGCCGATGCAGTTCCTACTGCAGCCAATAGAAACACCACCATGGCCGATGAAGACATGGCAATGGAGACCACTGAGATCTCAAGTCAGGTCGGCAACACCATCAGTGCTGGTCAGACCGGCAGCACCACTGAGGAAGTCATGGCTATGGGCAATACAATGGCCGATGGCAAAGCGGCTAATGAAGATTCGGCCATGCAAATGACCAAGATTGCCAACAATGTCGGCAATACTATCAGCACTGGACAGACAGGTGATGGCACTGAGCACCTCATTGGGAGTATTGTCACTGAGGCAGTTGCGCGCAAGGCCAACACAGGTGATGACACGACTGAGATCGCCAATTGGGCAATGGGTTGCAGCGGCACTAAAACAATCGCCAATGTCACTGAGCAAATGGCAATGACCAACATTGCTGATGAGACCGTCGAAAGCATCAACATCGGCCATAGCACCGACACAATGACCAACACTGACGAACAGGCCATGCACACTGTCAGCAATGAAGCCATTGGTGATACCACCGGTGCGAGTGCGCCAGGTGCCAATTCAGGTCATCAAGACGCCACACAAGCCAATCAATTGGCTGAAGTTGTCAATACTCCTCATGCCAATGCTAACGATGATGCTGGTGTGTCAGGCGAATCAGCAGCTATGGCTGACGACAACATGGTGGTGGAATGAGTCGGAGTGAGGTTTTGTATTACCATACTCTTTCTTGTACATACAAACTTATGCATATGACTATGTACATAGTAACTGTACCATTTAAACCATCTGTTTACGCTTTTTTGCCTTTGGTTGACCAGCTGTAAAATCAGCATCTGGTGGTGGAGTGATTTCATCCCAATCGCCGAGGTGTCTCAGGCTCCGGATCCTTTGTGACCGGTGATGTATTTGCCGATCCCCTGACTCTGGCGCCTGATGGCCTCCCTCTCTTCCAATTGATCCTCTACTCAGGGATGTTGTCTGGGCATTTGCCCTGTGATATCTTCATCGGCAGTGTTGCAGGTTCCTCCTCAATGTCCCATTTCGTTGGGGAACCCTATTGCCAGTTGTCACTTTCAGTAATATAATTTGGGGTGAAGCTGACCTGCGCCTGATTTTGTTGATCAGCAGATGTATTGAGAATCCGTTTCACCTCCTGCCTCTTCTGTTCTGATGGCTTGCCACTGGTACTATCCACGTTCTTAGATGCATTAGCTGACTCAGTACTTTCCTGCACCCCTTTGTGAACCGTGTTGTTAGCGACCGTCGGTGTTTCAACCAGTATCTCTGACTCCTGACTGTTGACTGGGCCTTTGGAATTGGCTTGTAACATATGTGCATTTGGGACGCTGGAGAAAGATGCTTTCTTCTTCATTGCTGACCTCAATGGTGGCTCTATTTTGTGATGGTTCAGCTGTGCTGCTTTGCTCTGACCATTGGGGTGTTCAAGTGGGACTACCAGGACTTCCTTGTAAGCATCATGCAGAGCTTCACTGGAATCTGTATTATTTAATCTGATGAGTCAATTGAGCATGGGAGGATGGGTACCTTAATCGGGTCCATGTTCTTTCCCTGCACTAGATACAATCATCTTTCTCTTTCTACCGAGGGTCCAGTCTTCTTTTGTCAATGGCTACTAGTGCTGGATGGTCCTGCCGTAGGTTTCTGATCACTTCCTTTCACAAGGTGTGCCGTTGAGGGCCCAGGGGTCGGATGCTGAGTGGCAACACTTCCTTTCAATCTTTCCTTTTCTTGCTGGACGATGGACTTCGCTGGAGCTCACATGGAGAATGTAAAAGTGTTGCAGTCATCCAGACCAGCCAATGCTGGATCCCAAATAGTTGGTTCAGTGATTGTTGCCGACCCTTTGCTCGGTGCCTGAACTGATTCCCCGATATTGGCCTTTCTCTTGCCTTTGGAGCTTGGCTTCTTGCCCGTTTTGTGATGTCTCAGAGGAGATCTCTGAGGATGCACAGTGGGTGGTGATAATGCTTGGGCAGTGTGGTCTGGGTGGGGAACAGTGTCTCCCTTATGTCCAGCCACTTTGCTCAATGGGTCTGTCATGTCGGCAACTCTTTTTCGGGAACTGGGAATATCGTCAGCATGCTCCTTTCCTTTGGAATGGCCTTTTGCAGGAGGTGCCTCTTCATCGGTGATGCTCGGCATTGCATTTGCATTACCAAAGTGCCTATTGGCGACATTGAGGCCCGACTTGGATCCCTCAGTGATCGAACCTGGTTCCCAATGGATATCATTGACTGCTGAACTAGTTATCTTCTCCTTTGCCTGATTGACAGTCTCCACTGTGTCACTTTTGGTGGAGCCATTATCCGAATCATCAGCATTGTCTCCTTCCTCATTGGGATTCCTAGGCTTGATTAGCCTATTGCCCTTCAGCCAATGCTGGAACTCAAAGATATCCTTGGGGTGCTCTTCCTGTCGCTTTTGGATGAACGTCAAGAATCGGGTTG
>JBBPQG010000299.1:0-24071 GCA_038092395.1 Boletus variipes var. fagicola | reverse complement strand
GAAACACTTGCACTCAACACGCTTGCCATGGACGCGATGTCCAAACCAAAAAGACCACCACCGATGCATGCAAAGGAACCAACGGCGTACTAGTCGAAGAGATCATCAGGACAGGCATTCAGCATTGTGCAGAACGTACGGGGTTTCCTGCGATACGTGCGCTATACTATATCGACGTTAGCAAACACAGATCCTACCGCATACAACATGACTCACGCCAGGCATGGTGGTAGTGGCCACGGAAAGTGAGAGGTCCACTTGAGCATCTGGCATTAGAGGGCTTAATTTTTATATCACCAACTTAGCTGCGCATTGAATATTGAAGGGCCACAAGGGAGATAGGTGGAGAGGCTAGTCACGAGGTGAGTCTCTGTTCCGACAGACCGCGTAAACCAGGTGAAGTCGTCGGCACACTTAGGGTTGCACACGGGTGCGGGTGGGGTGCTGAATTGTTCTAATCCGTGCTGATACCGCGTACCCGTCCAAACGGTGTACGGGTTTGCACGGTAGGAGTGGCTGGTATCAGCACAGTTCAGTGCCGATGCTGCCCGACGAAGTAGCACTGCTTCCATAACCGATATGCAGTGACCCGGTTCTCCCAGAAACTGATTACTCTACCACCCGATTCCGTCTCGTTGACTAGATAGACCTTTCGTTTCGTTTCGTTTCGATACGGGCCTCGGCTCCACCGGCTCCATGAACTCGCTCGGATGGCTAGCGCACCTGAGCAAGTTCAAACCTCAGCGCGGTCCCCCGACCCACACCGAGACAATGGCATCTTGCAACAGTCGGTCCTAGATAGCACGGGAGGGATAAAAATAGGTAACGATGACACACATTCACCTCCCAGTTCGAGTTGGAGAATACATAACTGGATGACAGCGGACCTGTAGCCTTTTGTTCCACCATCATGAACTCGCTCAAATGGAGTTGAAATGCTCCACTGTGAGCGGCGGAACGGGCCAGAGGATGGACCATGGGATTCAGGATATATTGACAGCGGGTTTCATCAGGCACTTCTTTCTATTGGTGATGAAACGCGCTGTGATGGAGACGTGGAAGCTTCCCCCGCAGTTGGCTGCCACGGTCAGCAGATGGGCACTCACCGCAAGTAAATCGGTGTGCAGGTAGGGCGAGCAATTGTAAATCTCCAATGTCGCAAATGCAAGACAGTAAAACCGGAGACGCGATGCCTCGGAGGTCCCCGGATTCGTCTGAATGGCGGTTCGGAACGTTCCGGCACACCAACGAGACTATTATTACAGCGAATACGCGTGTAGCGACCCAATTATCATTTATGTATACCACCTAGTACGATCTTCCAAACATGGTCCAACGTTTCGCGTCCTGACCACATCCAACACACTTGGTCTTGCCAGGCTTGATCGGGGTCCAACGAGCTTGGTCAAATGGAATTGCGAGAGACTTGGCTCCTGCAGATGGCGCGCGTTCGTCCTGGGGTTCCGCACTGTGTAGGAGAGCAACGGTTAGCATTTCGTGCGTTCCCAAGACGTAACACCCCAAGCGGGCGCCAAGCAATGGCCGATCTAGTCGTAGGAAAATCGCTGAGAGAACACTTACGATCGGCCGCTTCGTTCCTTGATGTCATCCTCACACGCTTCCCGCTCACACCAGGGAATGACAGCAATACACTTGTTGTCCAGCGCTGGCACAAAGTTTTCCCAGTTCGTGACTTCCTTCAAGTGTGCGTTATACTCTTCGAGAGCTTTTGCGTACATGTCATTGTGGATAGTGTCAAGGAGTTGAGGGATCGTCGTCTTTATATCTGCAAGCGCGATCGGGGCTTTCGCACCAGTGTCACGACGGACTGACAGTGTTTGCTGTTTCGCGAGATCATTTGGTCCAATCTCAAGACGGAGCGGTACACCCTATGAGAAATAGATGATGTCTCAGTATTCGGTACCAAAAAGGGGAGTAAATACGGCATGAAACCTTTTGTTCCCAGTCGTTGAACTTGTAACCAGGAGTGTAGCCTTCTCTGAGATCGGCCTTTGCTCGGACACCAATGTCAACAAGGATCTTGGCAAGTTCGTCACATGCGTCGTTGATCTTGTTCCTGTCTTCGTCACCCGACTTGGCTGTGATGCCACATGGAACGACAACAACCTGCACCAAAGCAACGCGAGGAGGGAGAACCAGTCCTTGGTTGTCACCGTGTACCATGACCATGACACCAATGGTACGCGTAGAGAGACCCCATGAGTTTTGCCACGCGTAAGTCTTGCCTTGGCCAGTGGGATCGTTAGGATCTTCGACGACGATGTTGAACATCTCTGGCTTCGAGAAGTTTTGGCCAAGACAGTGCGAAGTGCCTGCCTGGATACCGCGGCCGCTAGCTGGGATGAAGCCCTCGACGGTAGTGGTATACAGTGCGCCAGCGAACTTTTCCTTCTCGGACTTCACGCCTTTGATCATAGGAACAGCGAGTAGCTCCTCATACACACGTCGGTAGAGCTCAAGGATTTCGAGAACCTCCTTGTCAGCTTCCGCTTTGGTCAAGTGGGCTGTGTGACCCTCTTGCCACAAATATTCACGGGTTCGAAGGAATGGCTCTGTGAATGGGTCAGCATTGAGTACTCCTTCAGCGCGATGATAGCTGCTGTTACGCACGGGGATGCTTGAATTCCCACCGCACAACGTTATTCCACAGGTTAAGCTTCAAAGGTAAATCTCTATGGCTCTTGACCCACTTGGAATAGTCTAGGCTCTGTCAGGACAGCATGTTGGAGAGACGTATAGCGAACGCACAGGGATACATGACAGTCTCAGAAGTTGGACGGATGGCGATGGGTTCCTCCAGGTCGGAAGATCCGCTGATACATCATTAATCGTGACTGAGAAGCCCCATGCTTTTATGGGTCACTCACGCTCGTGTGACCCATGCGACCTCTGGGGAGAAACCCTCGACGTGGTCCTTCTCGCGCTCGAGTACTTTAGAGGACACAAACATGGGGAATGACGCGTTCTGCACGCCCATGGCTTTTATTTTCTTGTTGAACCAATCTAATAATACATGGGTACATCATCGTAGAAGGTAGTCGCTGATCGAACATACCTTGAATTTCCTCCCAGATGCTGTAGGACCACGGCCTAAGGATATAGCATCCACTAACGCTGTAATACTCCAACATGTCTGCCTTCAACAAGACCTATCGCGAGATCAGGCATGCAACTCGCTCTTATTCGGTAGCACTCACGTTCTGGTACCAAGCTGAAAAGTCGACCTCCTTCTTGACACCGATCGCGATCTGCACGGCACCGTCGATCTTTGCATCCTCTTTCTCTTTAGCGACAGGCTTTGGGACTGGTCCGTCTGTCTTGAGCGCGGCAAAGTCGACCTCCTCCAACCTGATGTCGTCTGTTTCGAGGCTCTTGAGGTATTCGACAATGTCTTTCCCGGACAAGAACAGCGTCGAACTCGATGAGCACACGCGGACTGCAAATATGGCAGACGAAGACGCGATGGAAGCGTCGATCACAGTGACCACTTTGGTAAAGGTATCCTTGTTCAACGCCAAGAGCGACACTGCAAGCGATGGCATAATAAAGATCACTACTTGCGGTACCAAACAGATCAAGCCACGCACGCGAGTTCTTGTCCAAACCGAAAAACTCGGCAAGGAGATCCTCCGAGGCTAAACGCAGTTCTTTGAGATTGAGCTTTTTGCTGAGCGCGGAGGAGCTGGTTTCGGTTTCATCGCGTGCGATGACGACGACGGGGACTGGGGTGGCCGTTTTTGCGGTTTTGGGCTTGTAGACGAGGGTTTTGATCAGCTCGAATGATTGCGGGACCGAAGGGTCAGCGAGCAAGGCATCGCGCCAGGATGCGGGAGAGTTTGTGTCTGCATGGGACACGGTTGCAACTGCAAGAGACGCGAGAGAGGCAGCGAGAGAATCTGAGGAGGACATTGTGGATGGGGACAGAAGGGGAGATGGACGAGGTCGGTGTTTAAAGGTCGAGTCAGCGTATGACTCGATAAATCTACGGCCTGTTATCAGATCTCTCCCTGCGCTACAACGCCATTGGCGAACGGCTACTCCATGGATCCGTCGTAGCACGGCGTGTTGAGCAGCTCGCATACGACCACCCGAAATTTTCTGCACTGAAACAAACACGAAAACACGACCGAGTCTTTTCACGCCGTACGTAACAAACTTTAGACTACACCACGAGGGAACATCATTGGTCCTCGGACTTCATCACTCTTTGCCTTGCCGCAAAGCAGCTCCACCAATTTGAACGCAAACGGAAAAACCGTACCTACGTGTCACGTTTTCGACAGAGCATCATCTAGTCGGCGCGCAACTCACCTGGTCCTCGACTGGAGACTGTCATCATCACGCGGTGCAAGTAGTAGAGCTATGAGCGCACCTTGTAACCAGTGTTCCTTTGCCTGGCACCTCGTCAGACACGACAACAGAGTCCTCCTTGTAATCGTAGGCTATCAAGCGACACGTTCAGCTCTATTCCTTTCTCATTTGCACGCACTCACTCGAAGCCAGGTCGTTCTTGACGATTGGGTGTGATGTCACCGGTTGAGAAGGAAGACCAGCTGTTTTCGCGGCCAGTGTACCTAGAGACCCAGAGCAGTTTTGCCATATGCAATATACTGTAACCTCAGTGTCATCGTGATGAACGTACCTGCACATATCATGGCGACGATCTTGTTACTTTCGTAATACTCCCTCACCAGGGTTTGCACTTCAGTAGATTGAGAAAGGGTCTCAGCGCCTTTCAAGCCACCGGGGACAATCAGAGCATCGTATTTGTCCTGCCAATCGTTCAACAAGATCACCTGTGCATGGCTGTCTCTATGGCACCTACCGGACCCGCACTCAGGGGCTGGAGGGTAGTGTCGGGCAAGATCTTGACACCCCTCGAGCACACAACGAGTGCCGGGCTCGTCCCCACGGATCCGTACGGAGATCCACCGCTTTGAACGTTGGCAGACGTGCATTCGACGCCTGCACGAACAAGCGTGTCGTAGGTGATGGTACTGCCCAATCGTATGTGTCAATCGAGTTCGGCGAGCGGCTCCCGTCAACAACAAGCCTTACAATTCCATCTCTTCTGTACCGTCTGCGATCAAAATGAGCGCTTTCTTGGCCATCTTGTGGGCTTGTTTGTATTGGTTGTCGAAGAACCGACGAGATTGTGAGAGATACAGAATGAGTGTTCCGGATCCTCCGCCGATCAGTCTTGCTGTCTGGTGGGTGGAGTCGTGGATCCAAGCACCTTTCCGGGTTGGGAATGCATGCAAGAGCCTGAAGCTCTGTCGTAGGTACATGGGTTGGAACTCACTGGCACTTACTCTGAAATTAATTTTGTCTAGTACTGTAGCAATACCTCAAATATTAGTACAAGCCTGTGTGTGCTTCATGAGGCCGTCCTGTCGGACACACCAAGATTCTGTACGGACAACCAACTGGAAAGAATAGCACCTATGAAGTTATGTATATAATGTCTAGCACCGTCAAGACCCCAAGTTACGAGCCTGTGCATGTAACTGAGCACTGTCCGACCACAAATAATCATTTAATCAAGCAATCTCATCATTCGTCGCCTTCTTCAACATGTCCTGCCAGTCCAATGCTAGTTTCGTCAACGTTTTGCTTCTCGCTATATACAGCGGGATGAGAAAGATTTGTATGGGAGCGAGTAAGACCCACCAAAAAGAGAGAGAACTTCACGGAGTAGGTCACGTTTGGGCATCCCCACCACGGTCGGACACCAGGAATCATCCCTCCCAGGTCGCCTACATCTCCGTCAATCGTTCATCCACATCCACACTAACCAGAGGCACACGCACCAAAATACTGGGCCAAACAGATCCCTAATGAGCTCTTCCCCCTTTGCTCTAAAACCTTCGTCCGCAATCTTCTTGGCATACAAGAGCAACGCCTGCTTGTATTCTGATGGACTCTCAAGCACTCTTGCAGCGTGTATTTTGGACTCGAGATGGCCCAGAGTCAGTGCCGTGCTCCACCACTCTGGTCGTTCCCGGTGTTCGGTGGTCCCAGCGATGACGCTAATAGCGCCTTCAATAGATGCGACAATATCTTTATTAACCCGTTGTCGGCCTTGCCAGACATCTGAACCCTCGGCCCACCAGCGCTCGCTAAGTTTGATCCACGAACAGAGTTGAGGATCGAAAGAGTACGTGACCCCGGTTGAACATTGGATGACAGGCGCACCATTCGGTCGAATAGTGGCAGAGAGAATGGTGCAGTTCGGACGACTTAGTAATGAGTCGACAGTGGTGGGTGGAAAATACACGGATTGTGATTTGACGTTTCTAGTGGGCTGTCATGGCGTGAGGTTGTTGATGAGCGGATCTACTCACATGCAACTCAGCTTTCCCGAGGCAGTCAACAGAAGGAGAGCTGTTTTGCAGCTTGATATCATTGCACATGGTGAACCTAGGCTCAACGTCGGCATTATCCTTGTGGCGCGTTCGAAATCGGCTCAGTTCACAGGAGGCTATATGATCTCTTTGATTTAGCTTACCTCCTACCCGTGTGTGAATACACGCTCACTGAGCCGTCTTGTAGTGCGACTGCACAGAACGACATTGATGCAGTCAAGCCCACCACAGGTGACGGAAGATAATCCAACCACTGTGTCTGCTTGCCGTTCACGAACAAGACCTCCGTCGGCCCAGCTCCTTCCGAATTTCGGGCTTCCAATACGTCTTCACTTCCGTCTACTTTGGCACTTAAATATGTCAATATAGGTGGTGAAGGCAAACCGTCTGGTGCGTGTAACAGCCGCGGTGGTTCCCACCTTTCGCCCCTACTGGCGATCTCGCGGACGGAAACGCTCTCTCTCGACATGCCACCACCCAATGTGCGAGGTTGAACAGGCAGCTCGTCATCCAATACAGAAGCTTTCCGCTTTCCTCGACCCATCTCCGGGCTCTGTTCCAATGAGTCAATAGGTACCTCCATATCCATTGGACCGCCCATTTCTATATCTGCATCGAAGCCACGCATACTTGGCACGGGTGATACGGAGGGAGAGGCAGGTTTGAGTTTGAGTTTGGGTTTGGATGCTAGCGGGCGCAACTCAACGGGTGGCAGCTCTCGGGAAGGTGGAGCAGTCGCTGCGGAGGGTATTGATGACATGAGGACAGGCTGAACACGTTTCTTTGTACTTTTCTTGGCGACTAGTCGATTGATGTATTCACAACCATTGACAGTTGTCGTACCGAATCCTGACTGAGTGCTTTGTGAGGCTGCGCGTGGGTTCGGAGAAGGAGGAGGCGTGATGCGGGATGCGGTTGGAGCACTGTCGTCTCCATACTTGGTGCCATGGGAGTAGCCCTCAGGAACAGAGGGTGGGACAAAGCCGAATTTGTGTAAGTATTGCGTTTGTGCGATGTATGGGGCTATGCCCTCTAATTCGGCGGCATCGAAATCAAACACTGCAATTGTGCCATCCGAGGAAGCGGCATAGAGGGTGAGCCCGTCCCGGGACCTGAGGCATGTTATAAGCGTAAAGAAAAAATTCTCAGGTTGCTCACCAACTGAGGTCCATGATTTGCCTCTCGAAAACTTCCCTGGCGACGATAAGAGGGCGAGCGGTCTTCGTTTGCCAGATTGAGATCGATCTGTCGTCCGCCCCCAGAGCAACGACAGAGCATATATTCGAGGTTGCGAGAGGCGCATCTGGATTGCGCAAAAAGATATGGGGATTATAGCTCTAGTGGGAATGTCGCGTGACTTGATCGCACGGTAAGGATGAAACGACAGCGCTTACTGCAACTTCAACTGTATTTTCGTGACCAACCAAACTAATTTCAGAAGTCCAAAGACCTCGGGTTATGACAGCAGCGATGAAGACGAATCCTCTGTTGTTAGTTGCATTGGAGGCTGTTATATGGGCACCATCCGGGGACCAGCTAGCGTGATATTGAGATCACTTGAAGGAGGAATAGGCAATGACAAACCTAAGACGACGGAAGAATGTGCTGCCAGGAGAATCCTCAAATGGCTTAGTTACCTCGGCTTCTAGTCCCCAGTCTGTAGTTCGCCAAATTTTGACGGTTTTATCATCTGACTGGGTAGCCATGAATTCTCCTACGGGATCGAAACAAACACCCTTGACGAATCCGTTATGTTGGTCAAGCTTTCGTATCCGTTCTAAGGGGATGCGCTCAGAACGAGCGCAAAGTGTCGGTAAGACCGTGAGGATACTTGCCCAGAGTGTACCCACACCATATGATGACTTTCGAATCCAACCCGACAGAGGCTAGGTAACGGTCTTCGGGTGCCCAAGCAATGTCTACGACATCTGCAAAACAATTCACATGCAGAAAGAGTATAGGGAAGAAGTTATTACCACTCTCATGCCCTGGTAGTCGTTTCATTGGCTTCCAATTTTCAATGTTGATTTCGTTAGAACCGAAGACCTTGCCCCGGCTTGACCTGTTCGGTGGTCACGAATGGGCATAACGATATGGTACAAGTCCACGCACGGATCAAGGTCCCAAATCATAATGATCTCATCATCGCTGCCGCTCGCCAGCCATCTTCCAGAATGTGCCCATCTGATGGTCAGCACTGGTCCCGTGTGCATACTGAGTGTGCAGAGAGATTTCGGTGGGCGATTGGAGCGTTCGGAAGCGGGGTTGAGGATGGGTTTGGTACTCCATATGCGTACTTTGGCGTCAAGTCCTCCTGTTGCTATGCGTGAGCCGTCTGGATGGACGTGAATGGAGAAGATGGAAAGGCGTTTCGTGTCTTTAGCACTGTCTAGTAGCGAGGTGAGTAAACATGAATAGCAAAAGAATAATCTATCGAGACCTCTGTGCATTACCCATGTCGGCTTCGTAAACCGCATTGCGTTACGCGGACACCAGGGAGAACGACGTCGACTCCGACTTGACCGGGATCAACACAGTCAGTACCGTCGTGAACGCCGCGTATGAGTCGGAGTTTGAAATCACCGACCCCTTTGTCGACCTGCCCCAATGACGGTTACTATGTACTAATCTCCAATCACTTGATGTTTGGAGCCCTATTAGACAGTTTCCTGCATTTCTGTATAGATCTACAGATTCTACACTGATTATTTGTTCATAAACCTCCTCTAATATTGCCCTGCTACTTCCTTTGTGTTTGGATTGGTGCATTATGGATTACAGTGTTACACCATAATTACCCTTTGAGGCTGAGACAAAATTGCTGTGTAGGTGCTACTAGTAGCTCTGACTTGTGTTCTTGGATATCTCCTTTGTCACAATTTACAAAAGGGATGTCAGGCTGTGGCAAACCAGACAGTGTAGCAATGCATGGAGGATCTTCAGACATTGGCACAATCTGGCAAAACTATCATATTAGCTTATATATGTTCCATGATTTTTGTGGACACATCAGTGGAATGGTGAGGAGAGTGTTACACTTGGTCCGGGTAGGAACGAGCGTAGCCTTTGAATAGTCAAGGGACAAGAGCGTCGAGTCAAAAGTACGACGAGGACTTATAGAATGGAGGGTCGAGGGTCAAGGGGACTGGGCTGAGACCAGTAGTTCAAGGGTTCAAGGATACCTTGTGGGGGCGTCCACACAAGGGTCAAGGGTACTGGGCTGATACCAGTGGTTCAAGGGTTCAAGGGAGCTGGGCTAGTACCAGCGGAGGGTGAGGCAAGAGCAAATAGATTGTACGAAGTACGGGAAGACAAAGGAGCTCAAGCGTGGGGAAACGCTAGAGCGGTATCTACGGCTTATATATGTTGGATATACAAGCGTTAAGGGCAGGCATAGAAACAGATAGAAACAGATGGAAGAGATGATGACTAAGTAAGTGGAGTCCGTCGGGACGCCGACGGGAGGAACACGTGAGAGGAATGTGTCATCATAGAAGAAGGAAAAGATAAGTCCATGGAGATAAGACGAGACGCGTCGTAAAGTAAAAAGAAAAGAGAGAATCGTAACAGAGAGGATTCTGGACAATCATCAAAGGGGGTTTGATAATCCATTGTCCTGTTCCTTGAGTCACAAGCAAATAACTTGAACAATATTCTACTCCCCCATCATCCTCTGGTTGGACCTTCACCCATATCAAAGAATCAGTGAAGTCCCAGGCAGAAGAGTCTAAAGCAACATCAGACAGCATATAAATACTTTTGTTAATTTTACCTGTTGTTATAATAGTCTACTACAAGGCATTGTGTACTGTTTGTTGCATTGCAACTGGTAGTGTTGATAGACTCAGAGCATCAGCAGAGGCAAATTGCTCATTGAGAGCACTTGGAGGGGACATAGAGTAAACACAAGTTGCTTGTGTTTTTCCACAATGTCTCAGACATATCATGAACCATCAGAATCAAGGACTAGCAGAACAGAAAGCAAGTGTTTTCATCTTTATGATTTCATATATATTTCTATAATACTGTAATGGTTAATAGCTTGATTACCTTGGTAATGTCTTTGTCATTCTAAATATGTTTGGGCACTCAGCTTTGAGTGCAGGACTTACATAGAGGTCAAGGAATGCATTGCCTTGAAAATGCCCTCACATTGTGCAGTGGGCATTCATGAAGATTTTGATCACTTAGAATTATGGTTTGAACCTATAATGAGTGGTCTATTTTTTGTGAGCCCTCAGCCACCTTACTAGAATGTTTGCTTCCTTCTCTGAGTCACACAGTTCTAACTATATCACAGGTGCAATTGTAATCTATAGATACAGTACATAGAAAATACTCATTTAAATCATTTTGATATCTGATTCAGATGTCAGGCTTCACTTCAAACTTCCACTTAACATGCACTTCCTTGTCATAGATGTCCAAGCTTAATTAAGTGTGCAATGTTGATGTAACAGTGAAAGTATGCCTGATACAAATTTGTTCATACATGCCTACTACACCTGCAGCTGGATCCCTGCCAGCTCTTGGTAGTACTGCATGAGTGTGACAACCTCCATTGGAAGGAGGAAATTGTTCACCAGTAAGACCTGTTGGATTATCATGTCTTGAATCGGACAACAAGGAGAGCTGCCTACCAATAGCCATGTCCTAAGGGCCAACAATCCAGCACCCAGTTTTATCAGTTCCCAGTTTTCCCTGACAAATGCTTTGGTTCCATCAAAGTAATTTGCAACAAACCTGTTCCTGGAGCACTGGTTTACCTTGCTACTGGTACAAAACATGTATGAAAAGCACTTACCGATTCAGGAATATCCATCTGAACCAGAGCGCTTGCATCACCTTGTCCTCATCAAGAATGTCATCCAGTTCAAACAGTTCTTCCTCTCTGTCGATGATCACCCACTTGAGTACTCCGTAGGGTTTCAGAGACAAGTTGTTCAGGAAATCGAATAGGCGTGGTCCACCAGGACGACAGGAGTAGTAAACATCACCTCTCTCATCTGACTCTGGCAAGTATGGAGGCTCGACCAATGGTCCCAGGCCGTCTCGCGCATCAGCCCCCGACAGGGTTCGGGAGGCTGAACGCCCTGATAATGAACTGTCCCTGGTCAAAGTATCGGCATCTACGTGACTCGAGTATCCAGATGGGTCGAATTTGGGTTTAAGATCTTCCTCCGCGATTGATGGAGTGGAGACGAGACGAGAACCGGTTTCACTCCTTGCGCCAGATGGTGTGCTGGAACTACGAACAAGAGTTTTGTCGTCGGTGTCGTTACTCGTGTTCCTTTCAACATGTCTCGAATCAGATGAGGGTACCGAAGCAGATAACTCTCTGATAGGAACTTGACGGGGTGTGACCAGTTGACTGGATCATCCAGCAATCAGTACATTGCCCTACCGCACTTTTGAGAAGTTACCTACGGCTCAGGATGAGAATCCGGGATGGTCAGGGAAAGCGTGGTATAATGCTGAACATTCCATGAGACGGAGGCCGGAACGGAATCTTAAGACGTACTTGATCCCAAAGCACTTTGACGCTTGAATGGTCCCACGCCAAATGCTTGTCTAGCGTTCCTGGGTTGGCAAATTTCTTATGCAGGTCGCACAGCGGACACAACCAGTCTTTCATCGAGCTCCTTGCCGTCGTAGTGCGAGATCCTCTGGAGTGACTTGGGGTATCATCTTCAAGCAGACAGTTATAAATAACAGAGACCGACGTGCGCGGGAGGAGGTGAGGATTGGTGTCAATACCAACCATTCGGCAACGAAGCCGAAAGCCCTTCTGGAGATTACGGCGTAAGAAGGGAAGCCGTCGCATCTTGTAAAGTCGAGCGGGACTCAATGAGAGCCGCTCCAACCCATCCAGAAGAGTCTGCGATGGCTCCGTGTGTGCAAGGACCCCTCCCTCGTCATCTTCGGATGGGCCAGTCAGGTATGCGTTGGCAGGTTCATCCACGACACCATCGCTATCTTGGACTGAATTGTTGATATCGTGCTCAACCTCATTATCCGATTCACGTGAAGGAGTCTTGTTGCGCTTCCTTGCGAACTGGGACCCAGACTTGCGAATAGACTTGGCAGCCTTCTGTTTGGGTATCCTATCAGAAATCGTAAACACCCCAAGAGTCGACCACACTATCCATGGCTACAATGCTTACTGATGCAAATCTTCATCGTATCCGTTATCAACATCCGCTTGATCAGAGGTGCCGCGCCTTCCGCGCGACTTGATATTTCCACAGAGAAGAAACCACTGTCGCCGTTTATCTTGTTGAGGTATGTTGGAACTTTGAGATGGCCGTTGACTAGCTGAACCAATCGACATGCGGCCGTAGTGCCCCCCGCTTACACGGCGCTCCTTTCGAGCAAATTTGCTCCCCCATTTCGTAACTTCGACTCCACGAAAACCACGACCTTTAGTAGTTGCACTCTTGTGGGCCATATCATCAGCAATGGCTACTCAAACGACCTCAGTGATTTGTCTCAACCCTGGAGTGGTTGACGAAACTTACACTGGTTTAGAGCGGATCCACGCGATTTCCGAACTAGAAGAAGAGTCTCACGGGGACCGTCCAGGGTATACACAAGTGCGGAACGCTCACCTTTCCTGGTGCCACTCTGTTTCATTTGGTTGGCAATTCGAGGAGCTTGAAAGGACTCAGATCGGGTTGGGAGATTTTGCTGTACATGACGTTGAGATGGCTCTCGCACTGTGGCGTCATCGCTGTCAGAATCGCGCGGGACATCGAACCTGACACCCCTCGTGTTTTTGGAGACCAGAGTCGGACGAGCCTGAGCAGGGTGGCGTCTCACGTCTAACAGCGTTCCTTGAGTCAGTATGTATCACTCGTAGCACGAAAGTAGCGTCAGGCACACCGTAACTCGATTGCCCTTGTTGCCCATCTGAGTCCGAGTCTGAAGAATGAGATGGACAAAGGTCAGGAATGTGAAAAAGAGGATACCGAATTTAACTTGCCATCACCTTGACTGCTAGTAGTAGCAGTGGGATCGGACGAGCCAGACTGAGCCTGCATCGGCATGAACTTCCTCGCAGCCTTTGCGGAGAAGACTCGATGAGGAGCAGACTTCCATGCACGCGAGTTGGACGACTCAGGTTGATTTGACATTGGCATGTTGGAGGGTCAGTGAGGGCCGCACAAACGTGCGGACTGAAACATGCAAAGGGAGAAGCATGCTATATCAATCGATTATATCAGGTAAGTACATACCCATGATCGCAAGCATCCGGCAGTGCAACGATTTTCGGCAAGGTTGAGCTCCGCTCAGAATGTACAGTGCGGTGTTTGATTACTTCAGACCCAGATACGTTTCACGTCATCTCGATCGCCCAGGACAATGCTAAATGATCGCAAGGAGATAATCGTCATCGGTGCAGGTACGCTCGCCATTATGTAGTACTAGTGCACTACCTTTGTCTGTGGTTGCGCACGATGGCAACTGTAACTTGTTGATGCTAGCAGCATGTTGTCTCCCTTTCATTGGTGCTCACACAAGTCGGAACAGGCGTAGTCGGCCTATCCACCGCTATCCGGGTCCAAGAGACAGGCAAGTACAACGTAACCATTATTTCCGAGACATTTCCCACCGACCCCCGCACGATCCGATATACGAGCCATTGGGCTGTAAGCATCTTCAGATTGACTTGAGCAATTGTCGTGTTATTCACCTCTGCTATATCAGGGTGCACACCATGTCAGTCACGCGTATGGTGATGAAAGAATAAAAGGTACGTTGTCGGCATTCCTTCTCGAAGCTTCCGCTCTGATCATCACAACACACTCCATGATCGTCCAGCACTCGACAAGGAAACATTCGAAACGATGTGGCGGGACTCAGAGCCCGATGGAAGAGGAACGGTCGCTGGACTTTTCTTCAGACACACCCACACTGAATTCCGAGGGGACGGCATCGATCCCTCTCCATGGCTGGATTACATGCCCAATGTGAGCCCCGTTTTCCTTATGCACATCTCGTCACTCAACAAACCACGACATAGTTCTGCCTGGTGCCAGAACATGACCTCATCCCAGGTTCCACAGCTGGGTACACATTTAACACCGTCTCACTCAATACACCCGCATACTTGAACTGGCTTCTTGCTCGCTTTCTCTCTGGTGGAGGCACTACGAAGCGGTCGAACTTGCAGCATATCTCTCAGGTATGACAGCACCTATCTTGTGGATTTCTAATGCTCAAATAATATATCCATAGGTATTGGACACTATAGCAAACCCAGCGGCAGTTATCGCATGCCCTGGGATTGGTGCCCGCTTCCTTGGAGGTATCGAGGATAAGGATATTTACCCCCTTCGTGGACAAACCGTCGTTCTGCGTGCACCATGGATCAAGAATGGAAGGACGCTCTCCGGGGCCGATGGATCATTCGTTTTCATGATGCCACGATGTACAGGAGATGTATGTCCTTTTGTCTCTGTTCCGCAACGAATCAAATGCCCTACAATGGCTCAAACAGGTGGTTGTTGGGGGGAAGAAAGTGCCCGATGACTGGCAAGTATCTCCTTCCAAGAGTCCCCAATTCGCATTCCCACGAGTATATTTGATGCTAGGTATCCAGCACCGCGTCCTGCGGAACGGGCCTCCATCCTCACCGATGTGCTAGCGCTATGTCCAGAAATTGCACCACCCTCTGTCCGTGCAAGCCGTGAACCGACAGTTGAAGACCTGGAGACGCTCATTGTCGACGAAGGCTGTGGGCTACGTCCGGCAAGGAAAGGAGGAATCAGACTCGAGGTCGGTTCTCTTGAACGAAGTGAAGGAAAGAACATTCCAGTCGTCTATAACTATGGGTGAGTTTACGGCACGTTATCTACTCGAATCAGTCGTTTTGACGTGCGTGGTGACCACAACCCCACGTGCAGTCATTCTGGAATGGGGTTCCAGTCTTCGTGGGCATCTGCAAGGGTTGCGTTGGGGCTGCTTGAGGGTGCCATTGATGGTGTAGGCAACGGAGAGCTCAGGAAATAAATGTACCAATAGTAGAAAAGAGACTCAGGGGCTATTGTTGCCAAAAAGGAACATTGAAATGTTCCCAAGTGGACTGACGGCAGACTTACGAATACATCCGTACAGCTTGAAAAACTCCCATCACGACGATGAGGGAACTCAACCTGCTGCCTCTCGTCTTCCTCTCCACTGCCCTTGCGTCTGTTATTTCCGACACACAGGTCGTTCTCGGTGATGCCTTGCCTCCAATCCGTGACGCGGTCAATGAACTGCCCAGTCTGCTCCAGTCCGGGTTGAACGAAGCTGGTGCAAAGATTCACAAGTGGGCACTAAATGGAAAGACATTCGTGCAGGAGCATGGCCTGCTGTGTGAGTCTTGCCGGTAATGCGCGGCGTGTGGCTGACTAGACTCATACTGCTCAGACGAGCTCATCCAGCACTCACACTTTTCCGACTATCAACTCAGGATTACCGAGCCTACGCTCTGCGATCCGTCCGTCAAGCAATACTCCGGATATCTCGACATCACGGACGACAAACACCTCTTCTTTTGGTTCGTTTCATCCTAATTCACGTTCCGCAGTCCATCTTACCTAGGTGGTGACTTGACTCCCCAGGTTCTTTGAGGCTCGAAACTCGCCAGAAGATGCACCCGTCGTCATGTGGCTTAATGGTGGCCCTGGCTGCAGCTCCTCCACGGGCCTTCTCTTCGAGCTTGGCCCCTGCCGCATTGCCGACAACGGTACCTCCACGACGCCCAACCCCCACAGCTGGAACACGGATGCCAACATTATATTCCTCGACCAGCCGGTCGATGTAGGATACTCTTACGTCGAGGATGGGAGTACCGTTAATACCAGCCCAGTCGCGGGCAAGGACGTGCACGCGTTCCTGCAACTCTTTTTCTCCCGTTTTTCCGAATACGCTTCGCTACCCTTCCATCTCGCAGCCGAGAGTTACGGCGGCACATACGCGCCGAACATCGCAAGCGTGATATATGATGAAAACAAGAAAGTTCCTTTGACGACAGCGTCCTCTGCCACAGACGCTCTCGTTAGAATCAACCTCGCGTCTGTCATGCTTGGTAACGGGATGACCGATAATTATATCCAGATGGCCTCGATACCCGACTACCTCTGCGAGGGTCCGTACCCCATTTATGATGACCCCGAAGGACCTCAGTGTCAAGCGCTCAGGGCAAAGGTACCAACATGCCAGAGTCTTGTGAAAAGCTGCTATGATTGGAATTCTCGCTTTGTTTGCGTCCCTGCAGCTCTGTACTGCAATAGCCAGCTATATGGTCCTATCCAGCGTGAGTTCTGTTTTAAATCTCGTGTCTATCACTTCGAATCTTCATACTAGAATCTGGCTTGAACCCTTACGATGCACGCCGTTCTTGTGACCCTACGACGGATGGCCCCCTCTGTTACCAAGAAATGGGTTGGGTTGAAACCTACTTGAATCGACCGGATGTCAAAGCCGCGCTAGGCGTGAACCCTCAGAGGAATTTTGAATCTTGCAACATGGCTATTAATCAGGCGTTTACGCTTCAAGGAGATTCAATGCACAACACTCCCGCTCTATTACCCCCTTTGATCAATGATGGCGTGAGGTTATTGGTCTATGCTGGGAACGCTGGTGAGTAGGGTGTCCTCATTCCGTCTACGGCGTTCCACGTAGTAAATGGTGGACTAATGTTTGACGTTGGCAGATATGATGTGCAATTACATCGTAAGTCCCCTTCAACGTGAGGGAAGTGTGATGGTCGTTGACTCTCGTAGGGTAATGAACGCTGGCTCGAAGTTCTGGAAACTGACTTCCGTGACGAATTTGCAACTGCACCAACGCAGCAGTGGATAACGTTGGAAGGGAAAGTAGCAGGCACTGTGCGCAGTGCAACCGGCGGTGGGTTCAGTGCGGGAAACATCACCTTCGTTACGGTCCAAGAAGCTGGGTTAGTCTTTCGGTCATGTGATCCACAAAGCACATGCTGATACACGCTATAGCCACATGGTACCATTCGATCAGCCGGAAGCCGCTTTGGTGAGTTGTCCCCACTGTCCCGAGAATGTACATACTGACTTGTGTGTCCTGCCAGGATATGCTTACGAGGTGGATCGCGGATATTCCCCTGGCATGATGTTGCTCTGGCCGTTTTTTCTCCAGCGCCGTTCCTCCGGTTCTGATAGGCTTCTCGAAGAGATGTGATGTGCTGTAATCTATAGAGAATCGGTTGGCTATCGCCAAGTACGTGTAGTGTGGATACAGGCATTTTGCCCTGGACAATTTATTCAAGTTTCTCCATCATGTTGGTCGTGTTGAGAACCGCTCACTCCTTGATAGCTCTGAGAGGTGTCGTTTCGCTCTCTTTTGCAGGTTTTGATTTTCAGATGTGCGTGACAGATGTATGAACAGCGGATACTCAGTACTCAGGTCCAGTCTATAATGGCAGGCATTGGATCGGTTCGGCACTATGGTTGGCGATGAGAATGTTCTCATCGCAGTGACTACTACTCTCATGTGGACCTGGATGCGGGAGGTGGGAAAAAACAACTTGAGGCGCATTGAATGGCTCCGTCGATCACGATGCTGGTCCTTGTTTTCGTTCGTCCACCTTGTTCAAGAGTCATGGTGGAGACTCCCATAGACACGCATTAGGACGCGCGCTCGAGCAATAAGGTAATCAACAGCGTGTTTGCACAGAAGAAACGACACAACAATCCATTTGGTTATAACGGGTACAGTTAGTAGGTGACATGGTTTGACCAAGGCAGCGGTTCGAAAATAGCATCTACAAAAGACCAAGAAGCAGCATCTAAAAGGCCAACGCGAACTCGGAGGGCCACGCTCAGTGGTAGTTGGAAGTGATGCCAGGGCAGAGTGTCAGGGTGATGACCGCGTTGGGGCAAGTGTAGTCGACGAGGTCGGCAGGCTTGTATCCGCCTGTGAAAAGGCAAGGAGAGATGTGTATCAATATCCACATTCGAGCAGCGCGAGACGAGGAATATAGTGACTTACTGGCGCCATCGTTGTCAGGGAAGGCATACGCGTTGTAGCATGTCCCGTAGTAGAAGCCGCTGTTAGGACCGGGGCCGGCATTGTTTACGCAGCCTCCTCCGCCCGCAGGGAGAGCACCGCCGCCGCATGCGGAGGCGGAAGCGCAGCATGGAGAGAAGCACGAACCGTCCGGGCCGGGGACGGGCTATGTCTACGTCAGCAGCGCAAAAAAAACTGCGAGTTAAAGCGCACTAACACAACCGGAAGAGATGGTGCAGGCAAAGGCGTCACAGCCAGCGTCGGCGGAAGAGATCTCCATTCCGACGTTGTAACCGTAGATGAGGGAGATATCGTAGGTCACCGAGCCAGGGATGGCGTACTGAGAAGAAGGGTGTTGGATAAATGGGATGAGCTGCTCGATCTGGAAACTTACAAAGTTGAATTCGGCTCTGCTGAAGGGCGTCACACCATTCCAGGTGGGGCCACCAGTCGTGCACTGGGTACCTGCGCTGTTGCATCCGGTACCTAGGAACGTGAGCAGGATCCTAAGGACTGGGGAGGCGACTAGAACTCACCGACGTTGACAGCACCGTCCCAGTTGGAACTAATCCCCAAGTTCTGAGCGGCGCCAGCAGGAACGATCACGTTGTTCTGAATCGTCCCAAAGCTGGTTTGGGTATACAAGAAGACAGACTCGCTGCACTTGTTGACAACAGTCAAAGACTGGGCCTGAGCCAAAGTCACAAGTGCCACGAGAGCAAGAGTAGAGAGAAGAGACATGTGTGTTATGTGACTGGCGGTTGGAATAGGTTGTTGAACTGGAGGAACTGGAGAGCTTGCAAACCCAGCTTTTATACCCTCCTCTACAATGCTAAGCCACCCGGTGACTTTGTGTGGATTCCGGGGGTGTTGAAGATGTAAGACCTAGAAGCACGGGGCTGTTCAAAGTGGAGTGAGATGCAATAAAACAGGGATAGTTCCCTTCCATAAGGATAAAATCTGTGATATCTATGGCAATGATCGGGTATGAAGGACCGTCCCAAAGTCAGAGTGGGATCACCATAGGACATTCTAGGTGTAGCTGTGCTCGCCGCCGCCAAAGTTGGTTGCAAACGAGGGTGATACTCCACTATCCAGTGTTGCGTGGACCACAGCAATCGTATGTTGCATTCGATTTTGTCACCCGACTTGTCAACTGCGACACGGCCGACTACACGGATCTCTAACGGTCTCTAGCAGTGTTCTGGCATTAAGGTCATAGCAACGTTAGGTTCCAAAGGGGTCGTGGCTCCTACATCTTTTGTGTTCTTTCTTGTGGGCGGCCACTTAAGAAGACAAGGAGTCCCCGGAAATAGACAAAGCACAGTGAGACAGGCTCCCGAAAGAGACACTTGATGCAGTGATGTGATCGCGAGCCTCGCTGACCCAGCTGTTTAAGCGACGACCTTGTTTCAACTGGTCGCACTAGGGGATAGATGATTACTACCAGAGTAGTCCACGGCTACTAGATTTATCCGTTTTCGTGGCGGAGAGTCGATGCTTGTTGTAGAGGAATGATTAATGAGGTTCATCGATGGCTAGAACCAAAGAAGTGCTTACATAAATCAGTGGTCGCTGGCAATGCTACCAGAGCTATTCACAAGTTGGCCAGAATCTCGTCACACTGGCAAGTGTATAAAATCCGCGGACTGCGAGTCCATGACTGGGCCGGGATAAAGTTGTCACGGGCTCTTGGACACAGAATTCTTCTTTCCCATGACGCGCAGCGTGCGACGTCGCTGTCTCCATGGGTGGTGTGACATCAGCCGGCGTTCCAAGACCCCCGTGACAAGTTCTTCATAGAAAGTAGGTAGAATGCCTAGGACCTCGTCATCACGGTCGGGAGTATATCACAGCCGAGCGGATGGCTGATGCCAACACGAAGGGGGAATCATCAGAGAAACCGACCCCACTTTTGCTTGACATATAATTGCGGTGAGCTTACTATTAACAGTCAAATTGACATCAAACCACCCAAGCGAAGGCGCTACACTGGTCGCTGCCTCTGAGGTTGGTCACCGGTTGGCGCTACGTATTGGTGCACGGGCCCCTGGATGACTACATCGTCTAGCAAAGTGGATCGATCGCTGGCAACTTGGACGGTGAGGGACAAAGTATCTTCGGCGGCTCGTGAAAGATGTGAAGGATGTGGAATGGTTATGGTAGAGGCTCAGTATGCGATGGCCCGGTGACCGGCAATTGCAAGACTCGTCACGGGGACTCGACGTCAGCGGCGAAGCACCGTATCAGCAAACTAACCCTCATCTAGACAGGGCTAGACAGATTTTACAGCAAGGTTCCGAACTGGCCTTCAATAAATTAGCGAGCCCAAAAGCTACTCTTTTAGGCAACCAAAAAAGGAAGTGCCTGTCTAGAGCCAATAGGAGGGCTTGCTCACTTACGAAGCTGTCCATTTTGACTGACTGCTTTGCAGATAGGCTGCTAGACTGGACAGACCCGTGGCACAGTGGCCGGTTGACGGCAATTTCTGGTTCAGTCGGCTTCAGCAAGGCTTGGGTCCGACTTCTCACCGCACAGGACAACTTGGACCATATGTTTTGTCCGCTGGGCTCCTCACAGGACGAACAGTGGCAGAGGTTGCAGTGCGGGCCACGCTCTCGGATAGATGGATGATGCCAGGAGGGCCAACCCCGATCAGAACGACGACAACCATTGGAAACCAGCCGTGCTGTGACGGCGCCTGCTGACATACGCCGAACTTCGGTTCCACGTTTGGCATTGAACGCCGTCCTTGACGTTCATCCAATCCACACACGGAGTCCAACGAGCCACGTAGATATCTCGACTTAACTAGTATTGCTGGCAGATCCTACGATCTTAACACCCTTTACCCGTCAGGATCCTTGCTTTTCGGTCCAGCAGATCCTACGATTGACACCTCCGCCCCAGTCCTGCCGCTGTCAGTGTCCACCCGTTATTGTTCGAGAGGGGGGTCGAGCTGACAGTCACGGCCATTCGCCGACATCTACCATCGTTGTATCCTTCTGCCCAGATAGCGGTGACCCGGAATACGTCGCTCGCCCGGTGCGTCACCAAACATTGTTCTCCCCGCCCAACCTCTCAAATCCCGAACTATTGATTTGTGCGTCCCACCGTCAATAAGGACGCGGCCTCACGGAGCATATCGATCCCTGACGATGCTATTTCGTGAACAGGCAAGCGTGTACGGGCCGGACGCCAAGAAATCACTGGAACAAAGCGTCGGCGTCTACTTGAGGTCGGCTTTCACCCACTTCTCCCAGGTTCATGTGTGCCACACAGGAACATGGCCATGTTCGTCGTTGTGTCAAATCATCAGCATCTCTCTTCTTCCATCAAGACTATGGTTGGTTCCATTCTTCTTTTTCGCACAATGCCACTGCTCGGTTCCGAGACGGACGATGGTCGTAACACTGAATTGAATGTCTTGCAGAGACAATCTAGCCAACGATACAATTTGGGATCGTTCTTCTTGCCAGAGGCCGGAACTGATTCGAGATGGCGCCGATGTATGGGTGACATAGAAGCCCCTAATTGTCTGTTTGTCTAACCCTCCACGTTCTGGTCTCATAGGAGCTGTTCGGCCCAGGATGACAGCGATATCCAGCCCTCGTGATTCCAAGATGCATGGACTCAGACGACGACCAAAGGGATTTGTCAAAGAGCACGCTAATCACTCGACCGACAAAGAGCCGCCTTCGCCAGGTCCATAATACGACACAAAGCCCTTCCACAGCCGTAACGTGCCCAGAAGCCATTGACATAGATGGATAGAGCGAACGCAATTTCAAAGATTAACTCGAAGTATCACATCACCCAGGTCGAACTATCGAACCATGAGCGCGCCCCGACTCTCCGAGACTACCGTGGTGGACAGTACGAGAATCCGACATGTTTGAGTCGACACTTGGGCGGTGCATTTCGTAGGGAGCTGTGGCTTCGTTTGCAGAACGACGAAATGATCCTGTGCTCCCGCGAGGCATTTACGAAACGAAGGACTAGAAGGGCCCAGGCCTTAGCTGATCTACCGCTGCATAGAAGTGAAGGATACGTTCTCGAACCGAATTAACTTGGCAGTTCATTAATATCATCCAAGATCGTGGTACATGGTACATTGTACGAGAGGACAAGGTTGTATCATCACCCGCACAATGCGGGGTTGCCCATCGCGTATCGTGACCAACTTTTTTTTTTAATACCAACGTGTGGAATTTTCCACTGAGCGTCGACGGAACTAGACACAAGCTATCATTGACTCGGAACTCGAGATCCGAGCGATCGAGGACGCGTAAGGTCGGCTTGATGTATTGCTACAGCCTACAGTCTCAGCCAAGAAGACGTCGTTCCGAACGGCGCGTCCCTGCTTCATCTCGTTCGCACCTACGTGACGTCGTAGGGTCGCCAGGATATATGTACATACATAGTGCATGCATACCATGGAACCGACGACAACGAACCTATCAAGTAAGTACAAGGTTTGGGGGGTAACTCACGCGCCTTGCTTGATGTCCCCGAATAGCTAGTACTTGGCGACCCGGAGTGGAGAAAGAGGCGCCGTAAATCATAGCGTAAGTTGGTACCATAGTATAGAGAAAAAGTAAGGGCCATCCCATACCACCCAGGGACGATAGCACTTTGTTCTCGTTAATACTTACACACCAAGAAGGGGCTACCCGCATTGTTGTTCTATTTTTCCGCAGTCCATTCAATTGAATGGACTTTGGACGGTCGGTGGTGTGTGGCAGTCACTGCCTTCGAACGTGCACGCACTGCAAGGGGACGTCCGACGCGACGTTGGTGCGTGCGTATGCATGGGGCTCAGATCAAGCGCCCTGTGCAGTGTGCGTTTCAAATGATCCTACGCGATGCTTCAGGGCGATCAAAATCTAGAAGCAGCAGCAAAACCAAAACAAGAATAACAAAAAGCTCGGCACTTGCCACTCATGCATGCATATCCTTGCAGAGCCGGAAACGTCCTCGGAACCCGCAGCTGCATCAAACACTGCGCATGGGCGGGAAATCTGTTTTACCTCAGCATTCCGTCTCGGGGGGGATCGGTTTGTGTTCGAACCTAGCGTCTTTAGAGTGGGGGCGGATTCAAAAAGTCTCACCCAGCTCTTACCCTTGGATCTGTGGGGACATGTTTTTTCGGTACTCGCCGAGACAACCGCGGTCGAAACAACATTCCTGGAAAGTCCAGACAACTCGATACGACTCGGATGCGTTGTGATGTTGATCAAGTTCGAAACTTCGGTTGAGTAACATGTTTGTCCAGTAGATAGAACGTCCCATGGCCCAGACCCCGACCGACTCGGATGTCCCTTACATGTATCACCTACGGGTCTACGAACAGTGTTCCTATCACTAAATAGAGCCGGGATCCGGTCTCAGTACATACGCCCTGCGATCAGTGACGCTACGCACGTCGGTACAGTAGCACTCGTACGGTACGAGTTATGTATGGTACGAAAGATGATACACGATCGATCAGATCGGCCCGGAATATGCTTCGCCAATCATGCGTCATCCTTTTTTTTTTTTTTCCCAATGTCTTTTTTTGGTTTTCACAGTAGCCTGAGGATGATGTCACTCGTCCTTCTACGCCCATGTCAAGGATGACAGTGTGAGATGCGGCGCGTCTCTCTGAGCCGGCGATGA
>JBBPQG010000298.1:0-24208 GCA_038092395.1 Boletus variipes var. fagicola | reverse complement strand
ATTTAGAATTTCTTGTGCCACAAAATATCTTATTTTTGTGTCCAATTGACGTCCACAAATATTGCATGGATCTCTCCCGCAGCATGGTGACAAACGCACCATAAAAATACCACCCCACCGCGTCATACTTCGCAAGGCCGCCGTTCTCGAACTCGTTAAGGTCAAGGTGAGACAACCATATTGCCGACATCGAACCAGATCGGAAGTAACGGTAAAACCATGATCTCATCCTCTCTTGAACACATCAACCGTAGGGTCTTTGGTTGTCCCGCTTTCGCCCTGCCCTGATGCTAGGCTAATCTTCAAATGGCGTATAAAATGTCGTATTGGCACTGGTATCTATCGCTACCAAGGTACCACTCAATCCCCTTGTCGTTCCCCTAAGCATGACGACCAAGCAGACACCCCCTTTTCGTGCTGAGCATATCGGCTCTCTGCTCCGCCCAGATTACCTGCTCGAAGCACGCAGGAAGTTCGATAAGAAAGAGGTCACTCAAGAGCAGCTACGGGAGCTCGAAGACCGGGCCATCGTAGAGGTTGTCAATATGCAACGAGAAGTTGGTCTCAAAACCTTTACGGACGGCGAATACAGGTCAGTGGACAGATTACAGCCGAACTCCACGCTGACAATGCATTCAGGCGACACATGTTTGTATCCTTGTGATGACCATAATCAATGCCTGATCGTGAACAACAAGGTTTTACGATGGATTCTTTGAGTATCTAGAAGGATTCGAAGGTACGATCGCTTTGCAACAGGCTGCACGAGGTCGACGCTAATATCTCCTGCAAAGAGGTTCACAACCCACCTCTGGAAATTTTCAAGGTAATCCACCAATGATCCGTTCCGCTCGCTCCGATATCTTATCGCATCACAGCTTTACGTTCCTGATATCCATGCTTTCGTTACCACCAGTGAGTATACATCCACGTATCATGGGAAAACTTCATGTCAGCACCACTTTCCAGACACCAAGCCAGCATCAACGACGCTTTGCACGGGTAAGATCCGATACGTCAAGTCCGGCTATCTCCCCCAGTTTGAAGCGCTCAAGGCGCTCCTCCACCCCGATGAGGCCAAAAATATCAAGCTGACTATGGCAGCTCCTGAGTGGTTCCACCTCCGTCACGGTACGTGTCCCTTTCGTAGTTGGCCCCATACGTCACCGCCAACTCACGAGAGAAACCCATCACGGACAGGAGAACACGCATTCAAACCTGCAAGTGACGTGTACGCAGATCGTGAAGCCTACTTCAACGACATTGCTGCCGCCTACCGACAAGAGCTCGAGGTCCTCTATGCCGCGGGCTGCCGCAACGTCCAGGTCGACGACCCGCTCCTCGCCTACTTTTGCGACGTGGGGATGCTCAAGGGACTAAGGGACGAGGGCCAGGACCCTGATGAGCTCCTCGACGCGTACATCCGACTGTACAACAACTGCCTCGCTGGGCGTCCGCGGGACATGACGGTCGGTCTTCACCTCTGTCGAGGCAACTTTAGACACTCGATCCACTTTTCGGAGGGAGGTTATGATGCGATTGCTGTCAAATTGTTCAACGAGGTCAACGTGGACTGCTATTACCTCGAATATGATACTGCGCGTGCCGGTGGGTTTCCTCCAGCTTTCCCCCCTTCTTTTCGTACCCCCTCGTCGCAGAGACTAACAGCATACAGGTACGTTTGAACCCCTGAAACACCTCCCCAAGCACAAATCCGTCGTCTTGGGTCTCATCACGAGCAAATTCCCCCTGCTCGAAGACAAGACGCAGCTCAAGGAACGTGTTTTCGAGGCGGCACGCATGGTTGCCAGCGGTGCGGACGAGACTGTCGAGGAAGCACTGCAGCGCATGAGTGTGTCTCCCCAGTGTGGTTTCGCGTCACACGAAGAGGGCAATCTGTTGGGCGCGGACGACATGAAGAAGAAGTTGGAGCTTGTCAAGGAGCTTGCGACGAGCATCTGGGCGGATGCATGATCGGGTTGAAGCGGATAAACGATGGAGATTGTAATCAGTTGAACGCGTGAACAAAAGTGCTATTCTTGTATCTCCCTTGTAAAAATACCGTTCTCATAGCTTTGTGTTGTGGGTTGCCTTGACCTCCAATTTGTTCTTGTTCAGACTGGAACAGAATGGACATACATACTGGGAGGTTCCGACGATGTGCTACTTTGACTATTCAAGACGTCGACGCTACTCGACGGGCATGATTTTGCTGGACCACATGCTGCCCGACTTGTGGAGTCACTCTAGTGGTTCTGTTAGGTCGTTAGAACTTTGTAGTACTTGCACTCCGCGCCGTGGTATGATGTCTGTCTATGACGTCTCTAAGAGCCACATGTGAACTTGAAACAGGACCGCGGAGACATTTCTCATGGCGGGGAGTGGCACATGGCATGGTGTGATGTCGTAGTCCAGTGTCACATCCAGTCATTCACGATCGTACTACATATTCTATGAAAAAGTCCATTCCGCTGGCAAGAAGGCCTTCGAGCTCTACCTTTCCAAGATTCATCGTCGATTCAAAACCACTTGTTCTGAAAGGCTCATTCCCGACTCCCCTCTCCACTCTCATACGCACTCAACAAGTCATCATATCCCTCATCGTCCCCTTCCTCCGCACCACTCTCCCTCGTCCGTCTCACGTCCCTCATCCCCGCCGAGGGTACCTTTCTCAACCTCGCCTCCTTGGACAACTTGCGCACACACTGTGGCCTCGGCGCCACCGCACACACACCTTCCTCCCTCTCTCCTTCCTCCTTGATCCCGGCCGAATGACTCTCCACCCTGGGCGTCGTTGCCAAATCGTACTCGCCCGGCCACTCAGCGACCAAACTCCGCCGCCCCGGGCTCGGCGTCCGCTGGTCCGACGTCCCCTGCACATGGCCCGTCGTCCCCACAGGCGCAGGCCGTAAGTGCAAATGCCCAGGTCGCTGCACGTACCGCTTAGATCGCAACTTGACCGGCGCCTTGCCCGACGGCGTCCGCTCCAACTCCAATTCGGAACCTGAGCCCGTGTCGGTCGACGGCAACGTGTCCCCGTGGCTGTCCAGGGGCAGTGGTGGCGTTTTCTTGCGTTGGACGATTCGGCTTTGTGTTGGTGGTTCGAGCGGTGCGGCGATGATCTCACTCGCCTCGCTCAGCGTGGATATCGAGCTCGTCGCGATATGGCCGCCCCCGCCAGCACTCCCTCCATTGACGATACGCACGACGCCAGGTCCAGGGACAGCTGGCATAAGCGGCGTCCGTGGGATAGGTGGGGACGCTATCGTGGTGGGCGAGTCAAACCCCGTCGTGGTCCGCGTCATCATCGACGGCATCGACGGTGCGTTCGAATGGTTCTTGTCCTCGAACCGCCGCCATCCACCTTCCGACGGCGTTCGTATATCCTCTGCCGTCACACTCCCATGTGACAACGGATGGCCGGGACTGCATCCCACGTCTGGAGATGGCGCATTCCAGGACAAATGCGGCGATCGCGATGCCAGCGCCATCGGTGATACCGACTTGCGGTTCAGCGGCACCCTACGACTCGCCGCCGCCGACCCGTCCGACTCGTAATCCGAGCGTGGATTTGTACTCCCGCTCCGTGCAAATGCGCCTGAAGTCGCATGTGGCGATCTATGCATTGCCTCGGGAAGTGACAGTGACGACGTGGAGGAGAGGGATGCTTGTCTGAGCGCATGGCGATTCTTGGCAGCTAGTAACACGTCACTCCATTGGCCAGGCCCACCACTGTATTCTGGCGTTGCACCTTCTGAACGGGCCGATGGGGGTTGAGAGGACTTGGTCGTCATGAGATCGCGCGAGTTGAGCATGAGCGGCCTGGGCACGCTCTTGGGCATCGGTTGAGACAATTGGAACGTAGCAAGAGAAGTAAGCGAAGTGCCCGCCCGGTGTAACAATGACGACGCATTCGATTCGGTGTCCGAGTCTCGCAACGGAGGTGAAGTGGGCTTGATGTTTGGACTAGGGGGTGCCGTGGAATGTTGTCGACGGGGCTGAGGAAGAAAACTTTCCCTGGGAGAACGGAAAAAGGGAGGTCGGGGTGGATCCAGGTTGGCATGCTCGCTCTCGCGTTGTGTCCCTGGTAAAGATCCCCGTCGCTGACCCGGTGCGCCCGTGCCACTCAAACCCAGCCAGGGGCTCTGTTGTGGGGAAATTTCGCTCGCAGCATTTGCCACCGTTGGTTGTGCGGGGGTCACGGGTCTGGACGATGCGGAGATACTGCTCTCTTTACGTACACGCCATGCATCGAGTGCTTTGGCACGCCAGTTGGTGCTCACTTTTGAAAACGCAGCTACCGTGTCCGAGTCTTTTAGCTTTCCTGCATAGTTCCACAGACTGGCCTGCGAGGATGGCGTTGATTCGACACTGGGTTCCTCCGGCGGGGTCGGCGAATGTCGCGCAGATATTGGCGAAGGCGGCGATGGTACCTCGTCGTCCATCGAACTCTGATTTGTAATGCCTCTCCACACCGTATTCGCAAGCCTCGACGTCAACGTCGGCGCAGCAGGTGTCTCTGTTTCGTTCCCGTCGTCATGTTCACCCTTCTCGTCATTCCCGTTCTCCTCCTCCTCTTCCTCTTCCTCTTCTTCTTCTTCTTCCTCTTCCTCTTCTTCTGGGCTCTCATCTGCTACCTGGTTCGTAAAGCCCTTCCACATCTGCCGCTTGATTCGCGCTCCAAACCCGACGTTCTGCCGCTCCATCTCCTTCTCTCTTTCCCCATCCTGGATCCTTTTCCGGGCGAGATCCGAGGCTGTTTGAAGGATCCGGTCTATACCGCCTGCCGCGTCGATCGGGTAAGACGTGAGAAGCGCGATGCCTTCCGTGAACGCATCACTGAGTTCCCAAGGACGGAGAGGTGAAGGCGGTGGGAGTGCCGTGTGTTCCTGCGTCCAGAGGCCCGCAGTATCCTGGCCGGGTTTGCCGAGCCTATCGTGTGTGCGGAGCAAGTCGGGGGAGTTAAGACGATTAGAGTCGGCATGACTGCGTTGAAAGTTCCACACGTACCTGAATAGAGGTGTCCGAGCACGGATGAGAAGCGCGGTACATATATCGACGAGGTATTCGAGTTTCGGGTTGACGTCGCGTGTGCGCATGGGACATGCGAAGAGGACGTCCCAAACGGGGAACACGGCGGACAGAGGAAGGGTCTGCGCTAACAGCGGTGCAAGCCAACGACTACAAGAATATGGGATGAGGAAAATACATATTGCAGTGAACTGATACTTACTATGAATAGTGCGGGAGGGCGGGGTCCAACCCAGTCGCATGCTAGAATCGGATCAGTAAAGGATCACTTGATAACGCCGGGACATGACGATGGCGCAAACGCACATCTGGGACAAAACGAAACAGGTACGCACGAGACTCGTAGCCAAATCTCCATCCGCCCATCTAAGACGCTCGCTCAATTTCCGCATCCATAATTTTCCTCCTTCCTCTTCCATTTCGACGATCTCTCCCACGAGCGCCTCAAATATCCAAAACGTGTCCGCCTCAGCGTGTGCTGCGACATCTTCATCCGTTTCTCCGATGAACGCGCTGTAGAGCGGGATGAGTAACCAAGGGACATGCGGTGATTGAACGGCCGGGTTGAGCGTGCTGTGGATGTAGAGAAGGCGTAAAAGGGCGGAGATATGCCCCCGATGTGCTGGTGGTGCGTTGTACGCCTTGGAAGGAAGAAGTGTCGTCTGACGCTGACGTCGAGAAGCGAGCGATGTTACGGACGGTGGCGGTGGGGACGACGCTAGCTCTGGACAGTTGAGGTCCGACTCAAGACGGATCTCTGGTGTCTCGCTGGCGTCACTATCACCTTTGAGGAGTGACAGGCGTTTGTCGAGGTTGTACGCGGACGAGATGCGGATATTATCAGGCGGGGTGGGGGTGCTTTTCGGTTCATTTCCAAGGAGGCTAAACAAGTCTGGGGAAACGCGGAAGAGGGATTCGGATATTCGGAGCAGGAGCACGTCGGTCGGGGAAAGGGGGTCGGTTGGGGAAGGTAGCGATGCAAGAGGGGTGAGGAGGCGACGAACTAGGTCCTGTCGAGTAAATCAGCTTGCCTAGTTCTGATACGTTTGAAAAAGAATGGAGCCAGGCATACGTAGTAACTGTCCCGTTGTTTCTGGCTTTCTTTGGCCCATGTCATCTTCAAGACCGGAAGAGTACCAAATAACAACCTGTCCGTTCGATGATCATGTCAGTCCGCGACTCATAACACACGATCGATCACACAACTCTCACTTCCATATGCGGGGTCGTACCCATGGCGGATCATCAGGAAGCCCTATCATCATTCTCAGTTCGACCACGTGGGGCTCTCATAATTTACATACCGCGTGCACATATCGCGCGCAAACGTGGCAGATCCACGATAGGCGACAGCCCAGCATCCGTGCGCAAGATTCCCGAAATGACGTTGAGTCTATACGATCGTGTGACAATCAGAGGGCGATTCGCGAAGCTCGAATAGACAAGTAGACTAAATGAAACGCACAGATCTTCTCTCCGAGGTTCAGGAACCCATTTGACGCCGTACGTTTGTGCAATGTTGACGAGATATGCGTCCATTTTCGATGCCGTGGGCGGTGGGGAGGACAGGATTTGCATTACCTGTGTTTCAAGACGTCAGTTAGACATCTCCATGAAAAAATAAATAAACGAAAGGGTCCAAGGGAAGGAGGTAGTTCCGGACAAAGAAAGGAGGCTTACACGTGGAGAGACATGGTTATTCCGACTCGCGGATGCCGTTTGAGCAAATGCAGGTCCTAGCCGTTGTATGAGGACCTCCCTCACTGCGTTCAGGTCTTCAAACCCAAGGACAGAGTCAGAATATAACGATGCGCTGTCAGACTGAGAACAACGGTGCCTACCTTTTGACTCGCCGATGCCCGGTGCTGCATGTATGATGCTCGCTGCAGCCTCGATGAGAGTGGGGCTCAACCGTGACGGTGTGCTAAACGGTTGCACCAACCCCGAGGTCAAGCCGCCCAAACGCCCAACACAAAATCAGCCACCCCTTTCGAAATAATGACCCCCTTACTACTCACCCCATACGACCGCTCACACCGCCCTCCAGGGTCTCGCTCTCCCCTTGCGCATTCACTTCTTCCCCCAACCCCAACCCAATCCTGGGCCCAACCTCCAGCTCCCCAACATGACTCCCCACTACGCCCACAAACATCTCCAACTCTTCCAACAAATCGCCCGTCACATCCTCCTGAATCAACGCCGCCGCTTTGGCGCGTGCAGCGGCGAGTTGACCTTGGGAAAGGTACGTGGCAATGTCGCGTCGCGTGAGTTGACCTTGGGAGTCTTTGCGTTCTTGAAGTTGGCCGAGGCGTTGAGAAGTCGTTCGGAGGAGGGCCTGCAGTCGGACGGTGAAGACGAGATGAAGAGACGTGGCATCGTTGGACTTGCCTTGAACGCGACCGGATCCCAGTTTTCCATCGTTGTTGACAGCGTGGACGCAAACGGGAAAAAGGACAGGTAATCAAAGTCGTAGTCGACCGGCTGTGTTTCACTTGTTACACCAACTTCTCGCATCAAACCTAGACATAAATTTGTCGTCGTCAACCTCCAGCTGACCATCCACGGATCCAAATTTACCGGGGTGAGACTCAGCGGCTCAATCAATGATCCAAATCGATTTTCAGAGTGCAATTCTACAAGTACAACTTGCAAGACATCTAGTCTAATACTGCTATTAACGTCCCATGAGGATGATAGATTATCCTACAGAAAAAAAAATGACACTGATACAAAGCATGAATTTTAGGACTACAGAAGATGTGCAGGAAGTGGTTTTGTCAGTTTTGCTCGCATGGAGCGTGTTGTAGGACTCCCTTCAGCGCTTTGCATCTCCCTGGGAGATGAAGATGGGGGCATCATCGAAAGGTGTTTCGAACGCCATCGATGATCTATGGGGGACTGTACATTCGCGACGCCAGGTCTAAAAGTGAAGGAGTGATTTGCAGAAGACGGCGTGGAGTAAGAATGCGAAGATGGTGTTTGAGGATGAGATGAGTGTGGATTGGAGGCAAGTGCGTGTGGGATGGGTAATGTGAGTGAGGGGCGGATGTGTGGCACGTTGCCGTGTTTAAATGCAGGAAGGGAGTGGTGTCGACTAGGTACTGAGTGAGATGTGGGGAGGGGCTGCTGGCTACTGGTATGGGGTAAGGATGGCATCCTCGACTGACCCTGTGACGACGGCCGAGAAGGTGGTGTTTGACCAGTGTGAACGGTGGGCAAGATGAGTGGTCGAGGTGGAACGCTTGTATCGGTGCCTGAGCCTTGTATTCCGACAATCTCTTTCAACATCTCCTTCCATATGGAGAGGCAATCACTGGAACCCATTTCGCGATCGACACCTGAGCGGCGCTTGGGCTCTACTACAACGGGGATGCGCGATTGGAGATAGACCACGGCCGAGAAATATGACGAGTACAGGAGCACTATTAATCAAGGTGAACAACCTTGCTGTTTTAACAGAGGTGAGCTCCGAGCTTACACATGGCAGGTATGATCCAAGAAGCAATCAAGGTATAGACATTGATGAGTTGGCAGACACCAATGTCATCTAGATCTACGAGAAACGTCCAGGTAAATCTCATGCCAAAGGAGAGATGGCCAAGGACTAACCTTGGTCAGGACATTGAATTTTAGGAGTCCAGCAGGTACCAGCTGCGGCTGAGCCTGAGATGCAACGGACTGAGCTTGACATTCACATCATTATTTGCTTGGTACGCACCGACTTGCAAGACGAATAGAAGGAACAAGCGCGCTGCGTCCAGCCAGGTACGGAACTCGACGAGGAGACTGGACACGAATGATTAGGAATTAGGTCGGGTGTGCGGAAAAGGGAGTTACAGGATGGGCAACAAAATGAGGGTAGCGGTGTTGGAAAGAATAAAGAGAATCATCAACGATTCTAATCGCATGTTAGACACGCGACGGGACAACAAGGCAATGAGACGCACGACTGATTCGATCAGACATAGTCCACCGGGCAAATATTTCAACAGATAGCAGGACAAGCCACAAGAAACTGGACAACATGATGATAACTATAAAGGTGCTTCAGCGGTGAAGGATTAAGTGACATGGGACGAACTCACTGAAAGTGATTGCACGGATTCTGAAGAAGAATGGAAAAGACTCCATGGTGCAAGACGCGGCGACCAAGATCTCACAGAGACCACCAGAGGGCTGACCAGCAACTGCGACCACAGACGGGACTAAATAGTAGAGCGGAGGAAAAAGTGTGGTCCATTGCGCATTATAACCGAGATGTGGACAATTGGAACGTGCCATTTCTTTTGTTCTCTTTTCGTGCAGGGTCACCACATTAGGTCAATTAACCCCTGAATATCTCCTCGATGCAGGTCCTCCACCGTTCTCGAGGACTCGAGAGACCAGGTCGGAATAAGATTCTTCGAGTTCAAACGCGATAGACACTGAACACGCCCGCATAATTGAATGAGCGGAGGAGGGATGACCTTTTGGTGTGGCGATGCTTACAGCAACTCAACTTGGCCTTCTCTCCTCCCACAGTGACGGCGCGTGGTAGAGGACGCTCCTTGTCACCGATGTCTACCTCACTTCAACAGGGATCGGCTCAGCCTTATCTGCGTCGACTACGGCTTGCACTTTTATGCTTCTCCGTGGCCGCTAATGCGTCTGTCTCATTTTCCAACCAGTGGAAGGGATTCGACACTGAACCACACCATCCACTAGAATATGCGCCGGAGGTGTTTTCTGCTTTCCGATAATTTCACCGGCACTGGTGACACATTTGAAGCTCACACAACCACAATTGACCACCATCGCTCTTGTGTATGCTCCGCGTTTGCCATTCCTGTTCCCGCCCGCTTATTACACCTACTACAGCGGTATGATGGGCCAATATCCCTTTGCAGCTTTCGTCGGAAAGATTCTTGATTTATATGGTGCATGGGCGTGTTCCTTAATTTCAGCCTGTTTCTTCTCCGTCGGCTTTGGCTTATTCGCCAACGAGATATCCAACTCACCGGACACCATTACCCAACCTTCCACCTCCACCTTCCACAGCCTCGTCGTGTTTTTCTTCATCGCTGCACTGGGTACCGTATTCTCGTATGCATGCTCCCATATTATCCTTGCCGTCCATTAACCCCTGCATGGCCCGATAGCTACTTTTCATCCGTCTTTGCTGCCTCGAAGAATTTCCCAAACTATATCGGCGCAGCAGCCGGGACAAGCATGGCCCTCTTTGGCCTCTCACCTACATTCCTCTCCTTACTCGCTTCCCGATATTTTTCATCCCCCGACGGCGAGCTCGATGTCACTCATTTTCTTAAATTCCTTGCTATGCTCTGTGGTTGTGTGCATCTCATAGGAGGTTTCACTATGCACGCTATACCCTCGGCCCCCAAAGAAGTATCCAACTCGGTGATCGTCACACATGACCTGGAAGCACCGAACGAACGCACCCCAATGCTTCCCAACAAGACAAATGGGAACGATGATCAAGTTCCAGCCGACGTCGTTTCCCTCCGCGACCAGTCCCCAGAACCCACACAAAGCGCATTGGATATACTATCGGACCGCAACTTTTGGGCCCTCGCCTTTATCGTGTTTGTCGTCCTCGGATCTGTGAGCTTCTTCTCCCAGCGACGTGCTTGCACGTTCTCCCGAGTCATCCTCATTCATGCAATGGACAGTGTGAAATGATTATTTCCAACATCGGTACCATCGTTCTGTCCCTTCCGAGTGGAATCTCCACCAATTCCGCTTTTGTCAACACCTCTTCTTCTGTCTCCATGACCGCGACCCAAGTCCGCGTGCTATCCATTTCGAATACGCTCTCGCGGCTCGTCGTTGGGCCTCTCGCGGACATTGTTTCGCCTGTGCCTTCTCGTACCATAGATGGCAACCGTGGCACCCTCAGGGAGCATCATACCAGCAGAATTGCATTTATGACATTCTCCACAGCTACCCTTGCTTGTACTTACGCTTGGATGGTCATCGGCGTCAAGGAACAAGCAGGCATATGGGCACTGACGTACGTTCCTTTCTTTCCCTTTTCATCCCCCGACTGGATCTGATCACGAGTGACACCCAGCATCGGCGCAGGTATTGCGTATGGCTGTGCGTTCACGATCCTGTACGTCCCCCATTTTTTCTCCACATCCTTACTCTTTGCTCACACACCACACTCGCACATCCCTCTCACAGCCCCTCCCTTGTGTCCTCCATCTGGGGCCTCTCCAATCTCGGCCGCAACTATGGCATTATGACCTATGCCCCCTTCCTCGGGACCCCCTCCTTTTCATACCTCTACGCTTTCATCTCCGATGCTGGCTCTGCGTCCAGCCAAGACGGGACATGTCGCGGAACGGCGTGTTGGACGTTAACGTTCGAGGTGAGTGCGTTGGCTGCTACGCTGGCGTGTGTTACGTCGGTGTATTTGTGGCGCGCGTGGAAGGGGCGGGTGTGAGTGTTTTGATATGGTGTACAGGGCGTTGGGGCGTTTGGTTGTTCCACGCAGACGGGGACTCTACTCGTCATTACCCACCACATTGCTATGTCTATCATTGCTATTAGAGCACAGCGTATAATCCTAATCGGTGTCACGTTGTACATTTTCCTTGTGTTTTTGGTTGTTCGCACACAGGTAGAAGATCATTGTGGGATCATCAGAGTCCCTGTCATAGGCCCGTTGGTGTGCAAAGAAAATAAGTATCTGCTTCCTCACACCCCCAGATCCAAGAAAGCCACCGGTCTGACTAGGAGTTGGTGCCTGAGGCTTGACTGACACAAGTGCGCCTTGTACTAGACCTTGTTTCCATACTGTACACGTAGTACATGATTACCTGTGCTCCTACAATTATACAATGTGATCTCGGCTACGAGGATATTGGTTGAGGTGGTCCTTCCAAAGCCAGTTTGCGATTTCCTCCCGCTTTCCTACCATCGCGTCGCGTTCGTCTCCTGTAATAAACCCAAGTTTCGCCGTAGATCCATACACCTCAGGCGACTCCTTTTTCGACTTTTTAGTGGACCTTGCGATGGATGAAGCATTAGAAGCAGCTCGCTCTATGTCATCCCCTTCCACGTCTTTAGGGTCCCAACGACGGACGATATTGTGAATGCAGCAAAGGGCAGCAGGGATCCGAGCTTGGATCTCCATCTCAAAATCGGGTGCAACCGCGAAAATTCGAAAGCGTCGTTTGAGGAGGTATATCGCTTGCTCGACGACACCTCTCAACTCCGCGTGACGTCGATTGAAGTAATCGTGCGCGTTCGTGCCAGGTCTTTTTTTTGCCAAGCAGACCAAAGTCAGCTTGCTGCTATGAATAATAATAAACACGTCGATATACCTCATCTCCTCACGCTCCCATCTAGGTAGATGATGTTGCATGCTATAGGGAACCAACAGTTGCGGACAAGCAGGAAAAGCGACATCGGCGAGGTAATACTTTTTAGCAGGAATGCGAAGGCGTTGTGGACGTGCAGCACAGTAAGCGTCTTCATCACCCACACGTCCTTTCCATCCACTCAACAAGGATGTGAACTCGAGATTCAAGTTACAACACACAAGACAGTATTGTGAATAGAAACCCCTGCGGTTGCGGAACGCACCCGGGCACTTTGTTGTTGTAGGAGTAAACGCGGTGTGCATGCCATCTATCGCACCGATCACATCCTTGAAAAAAGGGTACAGGGTGCCATCATTCGCGATGCAAGCGGGGGTTGTGTCGTCCGAGCGTGGTAATTTCACGTATTTCGTATATATTGGAGCTGCAAAAAAGGCCACAAGTATTTTGCAAAAGCATCTGGAAGCAATCGGTGAGCCTATCGCATGTACTTGGCGGAGCATAGACATGACTCGATTACTTTTTTATCGTGGCACTCGGCCGATCAAGTAATTCTCCGACACGCCTGCACGACAAGCCGGTCGTACATATATACAAGAAGATGGCGAGCTGCTCCTCGAGAGTAATGCCCCCGGATTGCGTATGCCCGCAAGCGACCAGTTCTTGAACGAGCTGTTCAAAAACCTTTTTCCGGACACCAAGTTCCCTTCGTATTCGATCTGGATGGCTAGCGAGAAGTGTCTGCACCCATACTTGGCCCTTTGGGGTAGATGCATGAGGTTGTGATTGTTCTAGGGATCGGATTGTGAGTTTGGCGCAATGGTCGACGAACAATCCAGCTTCGTGGAGATTCAGGAGGTCCTTGAGTATCGATGAATAATTATGATCCTCGAGCCTTTCTGTGTTGGTGTTGTCACCCATGTTCGTTGCAAGTAAAAGCGGTCTGCTGTGGCAGTGTTACACTTCCATGTAACCGAGGCTCCACCGGGAATTGGCAGCTTGTTGCAATGTTGGAGGCATGGCGCAAGTACCCACGCAAGCACATCACTCGTACTCAACGGCTGTCTCTATGGTGCACATGTGGTACATTGTCTGCCCACGACGATCACCTTGCGCTCCTACATTTACGCATCATGGTCTCGGCTAGTACAAGGATATCGATTGAGGTGGTCCTTCCAGAGTAAGCTTGCAACTGTCTCCCGTCTTTCTACCATCGTGTCACGTTCATCTCCGCCAGATTTCACCATAGAATCATACGCCTTGGGCAATTCGTCTTCCGAATTCCAGACCGATCTTGTAGCCGATGGAGGATCAAAAGTAGCTCGCTCTTTTTCGTTCTCTTCTATGTCTTCGGGGTCCCAGCAGCGGATGATATTATGAATGCAACAAAGCGCGGAGGGAATCCGAGCTTGGGAGTCCATGTCATACTCGGGGACGACCATGAGAATTCTAAACCGACGTTTGAGAACGTCAATCGCCCGCTCGACGACGCTCCTCAGCTGCGCGTGATGTAGATTGAAGTAGTCATGCGCGTCCGTGGGTCTTGCAGAGAGCAGTCAGTCCACTGTGAATAATAAAATCATCGATATACCTCATGTCTTCACGCTCCCATTCCGGTAGATGATGTTGGATGCTGTACGGAACCAAAAGCTGTGGACATACTGGAAAAGCAACATCGGCGAGATAGTATTTTCCAGCAGGAATGTGAAGATCATTTTCACGAGCATCGCGGTAAACTTGGTCATCGGTTGCACTTCCTTCCCATCCACCGACAATGTAGGTAAACTCGAGATTGAAGTTACAGCACACAAGACAATGCTGTGAGTAGAAACCCCTGCGATTGCGGAACGCAGACTTGGTAGTTCCTGGGGGTGCACACATGACTTGCATGCAATCCATTGCACCGATCGCATCCTTGAAAAACGGATACTTGAGGGGATCGTTGGCGATGCAAGTAGGGGTCGGATCGTTAACGCGTGGTAGTTTCACATATTTGGTGTATATTGGAGGCGAAGAAAAGGCCTCTAGTATTTTGCAAAAGTGTCTGGAAGCAATTGGTGAGCCTATCATACTTAGCAGAACATATACGTTACTCGAGCACTTTTTTATCGCGACACTCGGGCGATCAATTCGCTCTCCGATCTGCCTGCACGAGTACCCGGTCTTACATATATACAAGAAGATAGCAAGTTGCTCCTCCAGGGTGATTCCTTCGAATTGCGTATGTCCTTGAGCCGATAGTTCCTGAACGAGCTGTTCAAAAACCTGTTTCCGGACACCAATCTTTCTTTGTATTCGGTCTGGATGGCCAGCGAGGAGTGCCTGCACCCATAGTAGGCCCTTTGGAGTTAATCTAGGAGGTTTTGATCCCTCGAGAGCGTGAATGGCAGCTCTGGCAGCACGCTCTGTGGAAGAACCAAGCATCTGATTCTTCCAGACTCCCAGGATTTTTGAAGGTATATTGAGAACCTCGCGCTTTTCTGTGCTGGTGTTATCGCCCATAGTGAATAATCGAAGCTCCGCCTGAAATCAAGCCGGCGTATGACTTTTAAATTCGCGGCTTCTTCGCTGAGACTCAATTCATTCCTCGTCACGGATCATGTTTTGGAAAGAGCTGGGACAACATCACAAGTAAGTTCAAAATACGTGGCCGTGATGCTCACCAACGACAGGACTTTGCCTCGAGCGTTAGGGAGGAAAGATATGATTAGCACAATGCCGATTGATATGCCACCGCTTCAATTATTCTGAATTCCATAGATTTCGGATTGGCATCCAACATGATGGTGACGCTAGTGAACGTCAACAACTCCCCCTTCAGTTTTCCTCCTTTCCAGGGCGTGGTTCGAGAGAGTGCACTCGACTTGGGGATTGTATCCTCATCGTCAACGATCTTTGCATCCACAGCAAGAATCTAAGATGACCCGATCTCTTCTCTTCCCCTCCCTCGTTCTCTGGTTCTGTCTTTCCTCCATACCAAGTCGAACATTAGCAGAATCCAAGCCGGACACAAAACATGTCACCCCGTTCTTCGACGAACACCAACTTGAAGGCGCCTCCATTCACGGACATGAGGTCCATGATAAACGCACGCGTGGTGGGCGTAATTCTCTCTTGAAGCGCTGCGACGCTTCTAAGCATTCCCATGGTTCGAAAGCGCCAGCGAGTGCACAAGATTCCGATGATTCAAATTTCGTGTCTCCCGTCGAGTCCAAGAAATGGGGGTTGGCGTGGCCCAACGGCGATGCGTCTTATCTCGCGAACTTCGCCCGCCCAAAGGTCCGCTAGTACGAGTATCCATTCTCTTTGTTTATCGTTAGCTCACTCCCTCCTAGTATATATACATGGAGTCCATATTTGCCTTTTACAGCACCCGAGCATGGAATGGAAGGCATCCCGATGCTATGGGGATGGAGTCAGGTAGACGATTTCAGCCGCGTGGTTGTTCAGGGATACGCAACAAAAGTTCTTGGGATGAACGAGTACGTTTGTGAATTTTTGTGTCGCACACCTGACACAACTACCCTAGGCCGAACGAGCCTACCCAGTCGTTCATGAGTCCGCAGGACGGTATCTCGTTGTGGAAACAGTATATAGACCCGCTCAAGACACAGGGGTATTATCTTATTTCCCCTGCATGCACAAACGATCAAGCAGGACTTGATTGGATGCAATCCTTCGTCGAAGGCTGTACAGATTGTACAGTGAGGTTCTCTGTCACTGTTCCAATGGAGTAGTAGCCCAACGCTTTCACAAACAGATCGATGCCATCGCGTTCCATTTCTACGGTACCGACCCGAGAGCATTCGTTGAACATGCTACCACCCTGCACGAAACATACAATAAACCTATATGGGTCACCGAGTTTGCAGATCAGGTACGTTTTGGGGGCGTGCGTTCACCAAAGTGCTGATAACACGATGCTTCACATTGCAGAATTTTAGCGGTAGTGGCGGTCAAGCCTCGATGCCTGATATTTATGCATTTCAAAGTTCAGTGATCGAGTTTGTGGAGAATACGCCTTGGATCGAAGCCGCCTTTCCGTTTGGTAAGTCGGATATCATCTGATGAATGCCTCTACGAGATGAACGTGGCTGAATCGATGACTAGGGGTGATGCATGACATGCAAGGGGTCGACGAAGGGAACTCGCTGCTGACTGAGGACGGATGGCCGACATCGCTAGCGTATAATTACTTTGGTTGACTGGCCACCAAGTTTCTACGGATATCACCTGGAAATTTCGAACTGTATACGACAACTCGCTTTGTACCCGATTAAACCATTTGTACCTGTCGACCTCGAGTGTGCCCAGTAACTCTCTAGCTGAATGGTGAGTGATGATGAAGACTAAGTTGCCACTTGTTGTGGTTGTATCACGAGCGCTGGGGAGCGGAATTTGCCAAGGAGAATTAGCGTGCCCACGGGTGAATAATTCATTCTCCTTTGTTCTAGGCAGGTGGACTTTATTACTGGGACGTTTCTCTCCTTCACTATGTTGCAATGGTCTTGCTCAATGGCCAGGCAGGATTGTGGAGAATGTTAGTTCAATTCGGGTCAATGGCACTGGTTATGAGCATTCAAGCAATTCAAGGGAAGGAAGGAAGGTGGGATTGTGGGGTGGGTCTAGACGATGGTATGACTGTGAGTATACGCTCACGTGATCGGGGGAGGGAGAATAGTACCCATTCTTCCAGTCATAGCGCCCGTATACAGCAAAGTCCACTTCTTCCGTCTGCTTCGCCGTTGGCCACGAAAGGTTTCCACTGGCTTGATATTTCAACCCACACAGCATCGTCAGAATGAAACCTCCGCATCAAGAGTCCCTTCTCTCCGAGGTCGAGTTTGAGGTCAATTACGATTCGCTAGCTCGTGATCGACGTCACCCCATTCATATGATCCCCACAGAGACTTCTCAACGCCGCAGCTAACACACATTCCTTTGAAACGCTCAGCGAAACCATCGTCTACGCCAGAGGCCCCGCATGCCAACCTACCCAATACCTCCGCATCGTATCCATGATGTATGACAAGCTCGATGCAAACAGGATCCCGTACCGTATCATCAGCGATGATGGGATCACGGTCAACGAACTATCTGAAGCTCTCGACTTTGCGTTCACTTCTTTGATCGGTCTCGGCACCACCATGCGCATATGGCTGACCAAGGTCAACCAACAAGACTTCAGCCAACAGCTCGCCAAGGGTCTCCGTGCTCACTGGCCAGAGATCCGCCAGTGGGTGCTCTTCTTGTATCGAAGCATCATCGTCCAGGAAGATCTCGACATTGACCTGCGCCATATCTGCAAAAGAGCCGTCCTAGAGTTCCTCGGGCTCATCCGCGATGATCGCCTCAGGGTTTGGTCGAAATCCATCCCTACAGATCGAGAGGTCATGAAGATCATCTCAGACCTCTGGTTCCTCGAAACTCGGGACCCCCGGTTTTCCAGCTGGGACCACATGGTGATCAACCAGCGCGAATCCGCCGTCTTCGGCACGTGTTTACTCATGGCTTTCGAGCTTGGCGTCTCCATCGATTGGGAAAATATACTCAGCGTGTTCCTGAGGGACCCGGAACTCATTGCAAAGGTCTCGCTCTGCCATCTCGAGGGTGAAATCTCGCATGGGGACGAGCTGGATCTATTCTGCATCACCTGCGACCTCCAGATCATCTCCGTGCTCTCCCAGCTGGAGAAAATTCGTCTCGCCCTCATGCGCCAAGGCGTTGTCAAAGCTGCGTCCGAGATTCTCGCATTGATTGTTGGCCGCGAATGGAAGGGAGACATGCAGGTGTTCGCTAGCCGATGTATGATCACCGCAACTGCACTACTGAGGTCACGGATCGAGGAGATGGATGCGCTCCCGTTTCTCTCACAGGCCCTCGAACGTGGGCTCGTCGCATCACTGCTCAAGTGCGAGGCGTCGTTGACATCTGCAGTGCAGCCTTCAGCGCGTCGAGAGCCGATCTTGTTGCTTGCGGAGGTCCTTCCTGGGTATTCAGTCTATCGCTCCGTCCTGCATCAACTTGTGCTTGCAGTCGACTCGGCAGTGGGACAGAGGTTAGACGCCAGACTCTCAAAAAGTGGGGAGTTCTGCAAGGCTTGGAAGAAGCTAAGGGAGACGGTCGATGAGCGACGCAGGTTAGTGAGACGCGACGTTTCCAGTGGGCACGTTCAAACTTGTCAGAATGATATGGTAAGCATTATTCATTCCCGTCAGGTACCATGGGGTGCCGAGCTGACACAAGGGGTTGCACGCAGTGTTCGAAAACTAGTCATATGGGAAGGCTCAAACGATGTGGGGGCTGTCTCCATGCCTATTATTGCAGTTGGAAATGTCAACGGTATGATTGGCAGAACGGAAAGCACAAGCAATATTGTACGCGCGTTCAGCAACGTTTCATCCGCACGTGTACGTAGATTTCCGTTTTTCTCTTCTACTGTCAACATCCATGACTCACTGACTATACACACACACGTAGACGGACAGATGTCGCCCATACATAGCAAGGATCTCAAGTTCTTGGATCAAGTTATCCTTGCGGAATTGAAGAAGCACCGCGAGCGGTTGAGGGCCCAGCCTTCTAAACTCACCCTCGTCGAGCTCAATCTTGTCGGCGGGCAGGTCGGTACGGTCTTTGACGCGCGAGGAGCGAATGCAAACCCATTTGGGACCAAGTGCAAGTGTGAGTCGTATTCGAATGCACGGTGGAAACGCATGGCAGAGGTAGTGAGGGAGGGAAAGAAACCGATGGTATTGGTGAGGGCGTTCATTCCCGGGGGGGTGTCGAGGAAGATCGTGCTTCAGGCCATTCCTCTGGCTGTGGTGGTGGAGGACCAGCGACGAAAAGGTCAAGTGATGGAAAGCCATCAGATCAATCTGATCTTTACCTGTTGCGGGAGCGAAGGGAGCGATCGGTCTGTTATTTTGGAGTCTGCAGGCGTCGACGATATCAAGTTGCCAACGACGGGCTGAGCCCACATCACTTTGCTCTGCAAGCTTGATATCCACTTGAAGCAGCACTCACTCATATTTCCGCCAAGTGATCAAATTTTATATGTAGGTTCACTCGACGGGTCTGTCTGGAATCATCCGATGACTATTACTTGTGGACGCGATCGCGCGGAGGCAGCGCTGCGTTGCTCGAACTGGTTACGGGACTTGGGGAGAATGTACAGTATATATAGTACGTACTTCAGTTAAAACGGAAAGAACGAGGAGATTGTCAAGCCACAAAGTTTACGCACACAGAGGATTCAATATTCTCGGGGTGACACAAGCGCACTCAACAAATGGTTGGAGAAGATACACTATGCCATGCTGCGACCTTGTCCCAAATGAAGACCCTGAGGAAGCTTAGATTCTATGTCACGTACTACAGATCCAAGTCTCAGATAGATTGTTTGCAAATTTGCGAATCCAACCACAATCGTAGCGTTCCTATCAGTGGGTGCATCAGTCCCACCTATATATAAAGTTCGAGCCTAGAGAGCTGAACGCGGAAGGACCCGGGGCGGGCTCGGATTAGTCTGGTGACCAGACCGTCTATGAGGCCTGCAAGCCGTCGATACAGCTTGCCTCTTTTGCGACGGCAACCTCACAGACGGTTCAACAAGTTACAGGCCAGGGACACTTACACATTACCTCAGACTCAGAGGTTCGACCTTGAAATAACATCCAAACTCCGATTACTTAGGTCTGTCGTGAATTGTGATATACTTGGCCCATCGGTGACTCCTTGATGGGGATTGCCGTTTCTGAGTTGTTGACGTACATATTCATATCGCCCACAGTCACGGACTCACGGTGCTAGGGAAGTGGCGGTTCCGGGTAAGCGCGGCACAGGCCCTGGGAACAACGGCCCGGGTGTTCAGGCTTGAACGTTCAAGTTCAATGTTAACCGTGACTAGTAATTCACAGCCCCTGAACTTGAACAACCCCCTCGGAGGCTTGGGAAGACTCGGAATAACGCCGCCTCGACCCTCTGGATCGGTGTGAAATTTTTACATAGGTTGCAGCCGCCACTTTCGGAAGGCAAACTTGACGGGCTGCCTGTGAAAACGCGCTTATGCTCACGTCGATCCAAGTGCTTCGAGCCTCGGCTCATCTACCTCGGCTCATCGACGGCCTTTACACCCTCAGACTCAAGTGAGGTGAGTTGAATAATTCTCTGCATTGGGGGCTGATTTCTGTATGCCCCGCAGGTCATTCCGTATGACATAATCGTGCTCAAGTCACTGACTTATGAACTTATGTACGTCAACTCAACCGAGGTGCAACCGAGCGCATCGGGTCCAGATCGAGATGGTGGAAAGCAGTCTTGGCTTCTTCAATATTCAAACGACTTTGATACGTAAACCGCCGTTCAATTTCCTCCGTCCAAACGGCCATCACCGTTTCAGAAAATCGTGCTGCGTGAGATATCAAACCAAGGTCTTAGAGCACTAACCCCGTCTGTACTGTGCTTACTTCCACCTACTGTTATGGCATATTCAACATCTGACGACCTCCAGGCCGATATCGATATCGACGCAGATGCTGCCGACAACAAGAAGCATACTCTCGATGATCTTGGTGGTTCTATGGATGCTATAGACTTTAGCCCTGAACAACGTGCTAGAGTGCTCAGGAAACTAGACTGGCACCTCCTACCCCTCGTCACGTTGCTGTACCTCCTCTCTTTCCTGTGAGTCACGGTGAACTTGTTTTTCGTCTGATTTTATTCAACAACTGTCTTGTCTTCAGGGATCGCACTAATCTCGGCGAGTACCATCCTCTGGGACGTCCCCATGTCACTGACGCCCGGATTTTAGGCAACGCCAGAATTGCAGGAATGGCGAAAGATCTGAAACTTGGTGGACTCAAATATAACATTGCTGCTGCAATCTTTTTTGTGAGGATCGATAGTCTGTCTGTCTGACCTGTGGCCACGCACGACTAACACCTGCGCAGGCTACCTACTGTACTGGACAAGTCCCATCGTGAGTTGAAGCGAACGTGCTCTGGTATGTAAGTCAAACACCATTCACAGAAATATCATCCTAAAGCTCATTCGACCATCTCGATGGAGTGCGTGAATTTCTTTCCAACGCAGCCTCTGAGTTACGTGCAGCTGATCCAGAATGCCTGATACAGTCCCTACAATCATGGTTGCTTGGGGTCTGGTCATGACCCTGATGTGCCTCGTGAACACATATCCTCAACTCCTCGTGTAAGTGCCTGACAACAAATATACCACGATTACTTATCCTGGTTTTGGTCTGTACAGCGCGCGAGTCTTCCTCGGCCTTGCCGAAGCTGGGTTGGTACCTGGCGTGACATACTATATCTCGCTGTGGTATCCGCGCGCTGATCGGGGGAAACGTATGGCAATATTCATATCTGCTGCAACCATGGCGGGTGCTTTTAGTGGTATTCTAGCGTGAGATCATTTTCTTGATCCAGTACAGCGTATCACTCATGCACCAAAAGGTATGCCATTGAAAAAATGGAAGGGTAGGTAGTTCTCTGATATTCCTTTCATTCTCCAAATTTTCATTCTCCTGATAGGATCGGTGGCCTCCATGGTTGGCAGTGGATAGTGAGTTGTTTATGAACACCTCTGCGATTCAGTGCACTCAATCGAGGTTACCAGTTCTGCCTGGAGGGTCTTGGTAAGTCACCCGTCATCACTAGATGACGATGGTTTGATGCCCATATCCAAAGCCACGGTGCTCGTGGCACTTGTAGCCCCTTTCTTCATACATGATGTTTGTACATCCGTGCATCCAGTCTTTTATCGTTGCTCACCTCTGTTCAGAACACAGAAACAGCGCCATTCCTGACGGAGGCTGAAAGACGTTACATCACTGAATTGATGAAGACTGATTCGCAGGGTCTCGCAACACACTTTAAATCCCAGTTCGTTCTGCAGGGTCTCATGGATTATAAAACATATCTTCAGTTCGGTTCAATAATCGGGTACGTGTGTAGGACTCTGCGCCGGAGATTTTCTGATATTTCCACGGACTAGACTTAGCATCACCGCTTATGCAATTGCACTATTTACACCGACCATCATCAACGAGCTCGGTTTCACCGCTGCTAATGCTCAGCTTCTCTCTGTCTTTCCATTCGTTGCAGCTTGTGTAAACACCGTTCTCGGTGGGATTTATTCTGATAGGCATAAAGTTCGTGGACCGTACATCAGGAAAACGCTCCCGCCATAATCTTTTCTAATAGACACATAATGGCGTGTGAAGTATGCATAGGCCGACATATTTACGGCTAATCTGAGGGTTCAATTGCGTTCGAGTAGTCGTAAAGATAGTCGATTAGGAAAGTCTACACTATTGTCATGTAGCTATTCCGATCAACAAACGGATTAACCAAAAACGAAGGTGCACGATCAAGGACGTCACTACTTTTCCATTCACGAGGAACTGCTGGCCCGAAATTAGGAAAAAGATGGCAGCTGCGGCAAATCTTCTCGACATCAATCACACTTGCAAGGCGTCGTCCCTGCCGAACGGAGCGAGAAGTTTGGTATAGCCGTGTATTCGGGTCCATCTGTCCGAATGGCGTAAACCATTCAACATAGGCGAGGCAATCAGGCTGTTTGGCTGTTGACGGAAACAGCGCAGCCATGTCTTTCTCGCGGATTTTGAACACAACACGCAGTTGCGCAACCTGATAATCTAGCACTAACGTTAGTATCACTTGGACGAGCTGAAATAGTAGTCGATTTGAAGCTTACTGTGTGCCCCAATCAGTGTCGAGCTGTCGGCGCTACGAATCAAAACAGTGTCAAATCGGCCTGGTACTGTCTTGCCTCGCTTGTCTTTTGATCCCGGCTTGACATGAGCAACGTCTACGGAGCTAGAGTCCGCTGAAGATGATAGTAGATCTTTGATTGTGAATTTGATCTTGTGAAAGACTTGAATGGACGAAAAGCGAAAGTAGATCCTCGCTGACTGTCTTTCTACTTCAAGACTGGATAGAGCAGGATTACGACGTGCGACAATGTACCGAGCGAGTGCATCTCGAAAGTATGTTGCGCCGTAGTTTATTACCAGCGAGCTGAATGGAACGGCTTTCACAGACGGGGTTTTGGCAATATGAAAATGGGATTCTGGGGTAGGAGCTCCCATGGAAATGGGCTGACAACCTGTCCCATCGACAAAGGTCGCTGACTCGGGTGAGGGACGACCAGCTAATACCCAAGTAATGTATGCTTTGTGTCGCTGGACTTTCTCCTTTCGTTCTAACCAAAGCGTCATCTGTGGGAACTCGTCTTTGTGATTGGTTGCACGGTAAGCGTCTTTTGTGAAGTCAATGTGGAGCCGTTCGGAGTATTGAGTATCATAGTTATCTGTCGTGCCGAAGAGCTTGATTGAATCAGCGTAGTGGTTCAGTGAGTGAAGTTTCGGAAGTTTAAAATGTGATCGTACTCCAAGCTCTACAAAGATGGCCTTGTTGTCGTGAAATCGCTTCAGAGCGTTTTGAAGAAGTGTCAGCGTTGACGACGTGTGTATGGGATATTGCGCCAAATATAGAAAATCGAGTAACGCCCGAACTGCACGAGTGAGGCGTTGTGACAGGAAACCATGCCGAAGTGGGATCCCAATGATTAACCCAGGTAGGATTCGGCAAATATCAGCATGCTCCTTGCCACTGACTCGGTAGAGCTTTGAGATTCCATTGACGAATAGACGAACACCGTGATTGGGAGGAAGCCGACGGCACCGTGCATCCAGCTCAGCAGAACCATAGATGGTCTTGATCCAAGCAATCAGATGCTTCATTACGCCTTGGTATAGTTGGTGGAGGATGTCGGGCGTGATTGAGAGGTAAATGTTAACATAAGGTAAGTCC
>JBBPQG010000297.1:0-24232 GCA_038092395.1 Boletus variipes var. fagicola | reverse complement strand
CAACAAGTATATGTGCCACCATGTTGACCTATGGGATCCAATTTTCACTTTGTCGAGCTTGGTTCATGACCGGTGACCCAAGAAATCTCAATGAACCTTGAGCATACCTGGATGTAACCTAGAATGGCAAACTCACGAGCACTGGTTGCTGCCTTGTCCTCAACCAAATAATCGTCGATCTTCATGACAATATTTGCCATGCATGTGTAAGGGAACTCAGCGCCACGTCAGGAAATGAAAATGTTGATACTAAAGTAGTTGATTGATTACATGCGTGCAATCGACCAAAGGCTTGACCAGGGGTAACACTCAACTCTACGCACGGTCCCCATCGGAATCCAATCAGTTCATCTCAGGTAGCTGAGCACGCCTCATCCAAGAATTTGACCCTTGGTCTTTTTCTTCTTCTTTGAGTTGTTGAATGATCGCCAACTACCCACTCGAGACTCTCGAGACTCTGATTACCACATTCAGAACGAAATGAGATGGTGTGTCACAACAAGAATACGTACCCTCCCATGCCTTGTCCTCCTCTGCCTTGCGTTTCCTGGTAGCTACCTCTTCTTCCTTCTTGCGGGCCTCTAGGCCTTCGTTGGCAAGATTCATCTTTATCGCCCTGAGTGATGTTAGTAATTTCATTGCCAGAAGATACAGACTACTCACTTCCTCCTCCGAACTTCCTCTTCAATCAGGACCTCCTTGACTTTCTCCTTGAGCATGATCTTCCACGGTGTCGTCAGGCCCTGGGCCATCATCTTTGGATCGTCAGCTAGATTCTTGAGACGTGAATCATCGTCGGTAAGATTTGAGGGTAGGGATAGGGCGCGAAGGAGGGTTGAGCGAGCTGAAGCGATTGCAGCGTCAAGTTCGGTCCGCTTGTTAGCGTCGGACAACTCAGCCTCGGCCTGCCAATCGGTAGATAGTTGGGTAAGCGCCGTCGTGAAAGAATGATTGCGCGACGAGTATATGATGGGAAGCGTACCTTCTTCAAAATGTCGAACGCATCTGGAGCACGCGGGTGGGGGGTCTTGTCAGGATGGATGACTGTGCATAGGAAAACGTACAGGTGCGTGCAAGTTATAGGTGCAATGGAAAACAGACGGGTTTGCAAACGTCGAACCAATCATATTTCGTCAGCATGCTCTCGATATGATCACATAAAGCAAGGTAGGGGGGATTGAGCTTACAGAGAGATAATTGTCGGTATTTGCGCTTTATATCCTCTGGTTTTGCAGTTACATCGAGATCAAGGATATCATATGGACTGTGGAATGTCAGTGTCGGGCATGCTTTTGAGAGGGTGGGCTGCTCACTTTAGCTTGAATGCTTTGAGTATCCGCTCTACTTCGACCTCGCGCTGGAACGCTGACGCCTCTCTCGAAAGCAACTGCTCTAATTCCAAGTCTGTTGGAGTCCTCGAGGATGATGCTTTGGAGGACGGAGGTCGTGGGTCTGAACTGGACTTGGATGGGTCGGGCATTGGACGAGTTGGACGTCGTCACTTCGAGTTAAGGCTAACCCGTGAATCACGTGACACTTACACCCTATGAACGAGCCGAATTTGTACCGACCGACGTCGACAAATGTTCTTGACATTGGCAAGTCCTCCTCCTCTTCTCTCTCAGCTATTGTTAACAGCGTACGATGCAGACGCGCCGTCTTGCCTCACCACGGCCGCAGTCATGGCTTTCGCGTTCATTGGGTGCATCACGACGGACCACTAGGCTGATGATATTTGATGCCAGGGCCATGTCCACCCACTCTTCACCCCCTCGGCCGCCATATTCCGACTTTGCTCGCCAGCACGAAGCACGTCGACGCCTTCATGCAACCCGTAACCGTAATCTCCTCATGTACAGTACTGCTGCTGTATGTCTCTCTCCATTCTCATGATTCATTTGCCCATCTGTGTCTAGATTGTCTTAGGAGTCGGTGTGACCTACGCAGCCGTGCCCCTTTATCGCATGTTCTGTGCTGCCACAGGGTTTGCTGGTACCCCTTCAGTCATGTCTACGTCGTCCGGTCGTTTTGACCCTTCTCGACTCGTACCTGTCGAAGGAGTACGACGCGTTCGTGTGCATTTCAATGCAGACCGGTCAGAAACATTACCTTGGAAATTCTTTCCTCAACAAAAATACGTCGATGTCTTGCCTGGTGAATCTAGTCTAGCATTCTACAAGGCCAAAAACGAGAGTAAAAAGGATGTCATTGGAATCGCAACATACAACGTGACTCCTGATCGGGTGTGTCACAATCACTTTCCGTGATCAATGGCAGTAACAAGGCCGTTTCAGCTTGCACCTTACTTTTCTAAAGTAGAATGCTTTTGCTTTGAGGAGCAAAAGCTCCTCGCGGGAGAAGAAGTCGACATGCCTCTTCTCTTTTTCATAGACAAGGACATGCTCGATGATCCTTCATGTCGGAATATAGACGACGTTGTGTTGAGCTACACATTCTTCAGGTAACGCCCCGCACCGTCTAAAGTATGGAGTTTCATCCTTTTACCCAGAGCACGCCGGAACGTTCGAGGGCATCTCGAACCCGACGCGGCAGATGACGTGGTACAAAAATCACTTGGATTTGACAGTTACGAGCACGCTCCACGGGTAGAAGTACGCGGTTGAGAAGGAGTGGACTATACCCACCAGTCCCTACACCTTGCATCGGGATGGATGGAGCGACGGGTTACCGGTAACGATAATTCGGCTGAAACACTGACTGGCACATCTCCGAGCAATGAACGTTTGAACGCCTGAAGTAGACATCGTTTGTGAAACAGGAGACATGCCAGCGCTGTCCGAGTCTTCATCCCTATGACACCGGTGGAATGAGACACTCCGCGATCAGACCTATCAGATTCCAACGCGAAGAAAACGGATCGAGGTGATCACAGACCGTTCATTTGAGTGTCGGATATAAGGTTGAGGGAGTGTTGTATTTAGAGTGGTAATAGACGAGAGACGAAGTTGACCAGAGCGACGATCTCCGAGAACTTCTTCTCGCTGAATTCAACACGCGCAGGTCCGTCCTCGCCATTCATGACCTCTTCGAGCCCGCAGTGGGACAGTCGCAATCGCGGCTTCATCTCCCCCGCAGAACTCCAGCAACTCAGACAGGCCAGCCCAGGCAGGGCCGTCGACACCGTACACGACTTTACAGCACGACCATCATCCAACGACAACCCCCCCACACAAGATAACCCAAACTTGAACGACACCACCCAACACACCACCCAGCCACGGCCCATGCCCCCCACATCCCAATCTCATGCCCGTACTTCCTCCTTCTTCTCTTTTCGCAGCAAACAACACCAAGAGCCCACACAAGATACCTCCCCCAACACTTCCCCGGGTGCCCTCCACACCAGACAGTCCAGCAACGCAAACGGGTCATCCCCAACCGACTTTGGTGGCCCCGCACCCCAGATGGGCCAATCCAAGTCCCTCGGTCCAACCAGGTCCCCCACAGACAAACAGCCGGACCAACAGCTGCCCCCCGCAATACGTAGGGCATCGCTCGGACAGCCCGCTCCTGCGCCACTTCACCCCGAAATCCGCTCTGTCGTCCAGTTGACCCTTGCCCATGCACGCAAGGTCTACTTTTCCGGCCCTCTCGTAAAGCGCCTCGAGAGGCAGCCTGATGGTCAACGGTCTCACAAGGACGATGGCTGGGTTGACGTCTGGGCACAGCTTGGCGGGACAACCCTCAGTATATGGGACATGCGTGAGGTGGAGGAGGCAAACAAGGAAGGCCGAGAAGTCCCCCCAACTTATTTCAACACAACGGATGCGGTGCGTCTCCCTTTCTACTGGATACATGCACGATTTAATCATGACCACAGTTTGTTCAAGTTCTCGGTTCCATCACGGTTCCTGCCACAGATGACCAGCCTCCGAAAAAATTTACAAACGTGCTTACTCTCAATACTGCTGGCTCAAATCTCTTGTTATTCAGTTGTCCATCAACCGCGGCGTTGATATCATGGGCAACCGCGCTTCGACTTTGTGCCTGGGAAAAATCAAGACTTGAGGAGATATACACGGCACATTTGATACGTATAACTTTGCCTGGTGGTACGACACACTCCCATTCAGCGTCGTGGGTGGTCACGTAACGAATTCATTTTCATAGGTAGGGATACGCACTCGACTCTACAGCGCGGCCGCATGGAAGGCTGGGTACGCATTCGCGTTGCTGGACAAACCGACTGGAAACGCATGTGGATGGTGGTGTCTGCCGCATCACAATCTGAGGCCCCTCCGGCATATGGAGATAGTGCCCATCCCGGCGCGTCAAACGTCGCTCGCAAGAAGCGCATGTCTAGCATCTTTTCGCGGGAACAGGTTGAGGATCTGCCACCACGTCCTCTGTTGTCGCTTTATGCATCACAGAAGCCAAAGGATAAGAAGAAGGCCTTACTGACGCTCAAGGACATGACTCAGGCGTTCGCAGTGTATCCCGAACGTCCAGAGTTAATCAACCGGAGCACATTGATGAAGCTGGAAGGTCTGCTTGGTGACGAAGAGACAGCTGGTGGTATGAGAGGACGGGAAGGGTGGTTACTCGTCATGCCGGAGCTTGAGGCTGGAAACACGCAAGCATCGGAGATGTTGAAGTGGCTCGTTGGTACGTGTTCTCGTTCCATGCGTGTTCACTTGTTAATTCGGGCTGTAGCGCTCCACGATGCTTTTGAACTCTATGGACGACCCAAACCCTATACATGGGATCCTCGAGATCCGGTATCAATGATGTTCGCTTATCCTGTCGGGCCTTCTCGAGATGTAAGAGTTCACCTGGCCATTCTAATTTCTGTCTAACATCATCGATCAAAGCTTCTCTTCTTGGACAGAGAGCTCGCAGAAACAATGGACCCAAGGGATGATCGCACGTCGACTATTCGTTCTCGTTTATTGAACGTGATGCACGAACGAATGCCTCGAATCGATCCGCAGTCACAACCAGACCAACCCCCTGCCCTCCCTCCCTTGACTCTGGGAGGAGAACCTTCTCAGCAACACTCCTTACCCCTTCCAGCTTCTCTGACGGGGGAACAATCCCAACAACTTCCACAGCTACTTTCTCTGAACCTCAACAGCTCTTCCTTGCAGGCCCAACCCTATTCTCGTCCTGTTGATCCAACTGTTAGTCGTGCATTGACGCCTATCACGGAACTGAATAGTGCTCGTGAGACTCAGATTGACTTGGCGCGTCCACCGGGCCCTTCACTGTCAACTGATCAGTCTCACGGGTCTCAGCAGCACGGTTCAGAGTCCGATGACAACGAGCCTCTTTCAAAGTTTGTTGCTGCGACCGTCATATATGACGATGGGGACGGTGGCTTGGCACTTGATCGGCCTACCGCATCAAGTTCCCCACCCACAAACGGAGCGTCTCGCAAGCTCAGTGGAGACTCTTTTGGCAAGGGTCCTGGTTCTCGTCCCGACTCGAAGCTATCACCCAGCACAGAAAATGCTACGACCAAGTCGCAGGAGGCATTTGGGTCCAGCGGGGGTATTGCAGAAGTCATGGGCGTCAAGTTGCCCTTCTCGCCGTTGACTTCGCCCGAATCGCCCTCATTTTCTACGAATTCAAGCATGTCGTTGCGCTCACCTACTCCCGGAAACCAAGGATCTGCCCTCCAGGTGCCAGGGTCTCCTGGCTCAGCTGGGAAGTCATCAAGATCTCCTCCTAGCTCTCCATCTTACTCGATTTTGACGTCTCCCCATTCTTTGTTGGAAAAGGATCTTCCCTCTATTCAAGCTATGCAAACTACTCATACTTTTTCATCACCACCCTCAAAGTCCCTGATGCGCAGCCCCTCGAATACAGTTCCCCCGGTGCCCGATAAGCCCATGTCGCCGTCTCCACAGCCTCTGTCTTCAATGCTTGTTTCCAGACTTACCTCAGCACCCCCGCCAGTAGACCCTCAGAGCGAGCTCAGGGATGCGCTTTTCTTCATGCAGCAACTGGACGAAAAGCCGGCCCCTCCACGCCGTGTGCCCACGACTATTTCCGAGAAGTCAGATTCAACTTCTGTATCAGAACCTGCTCTCTCAGCACACGTTCCTGTCTCAGGCGCAGGCTCATTTTCCCAACCGGCACGAAGTGGAATGGTCTCGGAACCCTCGCTTAGCGGTTCCTGCATTGCCCTTGGTCGGAAACCTTCCGGTGCACGTGCTTTGACAAGTGGCGGCGCTAGCCGAGGACTAAATGCGGACGCCTCTTCGGTTTCTTCGCCTGACCAACAACATCCTCACAGGGTACCCGACAGCGACAGCGACACCATGTCCGACCATGGTGCACCGGAAACTGCGCCAGCATCGAATAGGGCTCAGCTGGATGATGTGAACGCGGATGCGCTTGCTGCATTGTCGTTCTTGGACGCTGACCTGGTTGCCAATCCTGTACCTCCAAAACAGCCCACGGCAAGCACGTCTGCAGGGGACACTGTACGGCAACCACCTCCACGCCCTCAGCCATCACCCCAACCAGCAGAGGACTCATCGATCGTTGGGAGCTCAGAAAATGTTGGGCAGTACAAATCAACATTCGCACCGTCAAATCAGGCTGTGCAACGCAAGGCGAGGTTACAGGCACAACAAGCCGCACATCAGGCTGCCGTTCACAGGCCTGGGAGAGTGAACGGGAAGCGTGGGTCAAATCCAAGGCCGGCCGGCTGGAATGAAACCAGCGACGAGGACGAAGAAGAGGAGGAAGAGGAAGAGGAGGAAGAGGATGCCGATTCTGACGATGAACCCTCGACTACGGGCAGCAAACGGCCTTCTCAACCGTCCGTTCATGCACCTAGCCCCGCGCCTGCACCCAACGGTGGGGCACCAGTTCGACCTCTCCGGCCGCATAGTCGTACGCAATCGCCGGCTGAGGCTGCCACTGCAACTGATGCCAACCCATTTGCTCAATTGCGGCACCCACGTGGTCTTCCTCCTGTTCCGAGACCACAGACGCAAGGTAATCTCGGTTTCGATTTCGCGATCTTGAGCTGACGAATGCAATCAGGTACACTTGGTGCCCACGACGAGTCCTTCAGCATGCCTCCTCAACGGCGGTTCGTCAGTGATCAACGTTCGCGGACCCCCGATGAAGGTGTTCCAGCCCGTCGTCTTTCCGATCTCCCTCAACAGCCACCGCCGCGGCACAGTATGTGGACGCAAGTGCTTGATGCTAGTCGTCAACCTGGAATGTATCAGTCGCCTCCGGAGGCAGCTGCTCAACCACAGAGGGATACCTTTATACAGCTCGAGCCTGCGTCTCAGAACATTACCAAAGCATTTACTCCGCATGGTTTACTCTCTGCAGGCATCCACGACAAGCAAGATCGTTCCGCAAAAAGACAGGAAGAACTCGCACGCGAGACTGGTGCATCTTTAATCAACGTTCCGAACAAACCTCCCCCACCTCAGACTGGTCTCCTTGGGGCAATCACTGCGCACGAACGTGAACGCAAACGTGAAGGCGGAGTCGGTGCGGCCCTGACGGAACGAGAGCGAGACAGGAGACTTGCTGAAGACCGTCAGCGAAAACTGGACGAGTTCCAGCGCCAACAACTGGAGATGGCTCAGTCTGGAATGTTTGGCGGTCAATTCCCAATGGGTATGAATCCCATGATGGGAAATCCGATGATGAACCAGTTGGTGCCCATGAATCCGATGATGACAGGGACAGGTCCCATGATGCCACCACACAACCCGATGATGACGGGAGGATTCATGGGGTATCCAAACATGATGCCTGGTTATGGTGGTCAACCGTACATGTTCGCGGCACACCAGGCGGCCCAAGCAGCGTACCAACAAGCTATGATGGCGTTCTCTTCTGGCGGGGATGGTATGCATGGTCCATCACCTATGAATCCCATGATGACAGGAGGCGGGATGGGTTTTGATCCTCGAATGTCGATGATGGGAATGCCGATGATGAATCCAGGGATGCCGATGGGAGGTATGGGTGGTGGTATGGGTATGATGGGTGGTATGGGTGGTATGGGGATGCAGATGACAGGCGGTTTTGACGCACGATTCTCTCCCGGTGCTATGGAGGACCTGCGGCCACCTGGTGCTCTCGGTGGACAAAATCGTTCCGGCAATCACTCATCGCGCAATAGCTCCGCTGGACAAGGATCCCCAGCTGGACCACGTCCTGTGGATGCTCTCGACCGTCCTCGTGACAGTCCCAAAAACTGATTGCTCGTTCAAGTTATCATGATGATTATGCCTTGGTTTTTACCTGCCGCACCTGCATTTTTATGACCTCGATTGCTCGTTTTTGCCCGGTATCATGATTGGTGTTTTCGGACGTTTAGATAACGCTCATCTGTCTAATTTCCTGCACTGTCGTACATGTTCTGGGTCGGGTCTGTCGTATTTTATGATCTAGCATGACTCCAGTTGTCACGGTGCCGGATCTGAGTCTGAGACGCGACTTTGTCATTCGTTCCACAACAAATGCGCTGAGACTCGCCCAGCGCACCAACGCTCAGTCATCATTCATGAGGCAGAATGGGTGTCAAGTCTCTCTGGAGTCTTCTCGAACCCGTTGGTCGTCCAGTTCCGTGCGTGTATCACATCCCATAGGGGCGCAGCACACTCTGACCGCGTTCAAAGGCTTGAAGCTATCGAGGGAAAGGCTCTCGCAATCGACTCGAGCATATGGATCTACCAATTCCAAGCCACCATGCGTGACAAGGAGGGTCGCGCCCTCGTGAACGCGCACGTCCTGGGCTTTCTCCGTCGCATCTGCAAGCTCCTGTTCTACGGCATTCGTCCAGTGTTTGTCTTTGACGGCGGTGCACCGGCGTTGAAGCGAAACACGATCGTGCGTGGTTCCGCATGCCCCGAGACACGTGTTCTCTGACGACGACTGGTTCACTAGGCCGAGCGCAAGAAGAAGAAGAGCGGTGCTGCTGCGAGTCATGCCAAGATTGCAGAGAGGCTTCTCGCGGCACAGATGAGACGAGAGGCTCTCGTGCATGCTCAGGCTTCCAAGTACGCACTACATGTTCTGGTAGTTGGACATGGTGCTGATATATGAACGAGTCAGACCCCCGCCGTCCAAGGGTAAACAAAAGGTGCCCTCGGGTCCCGTCGTCCTCGACGAGAACACGGTGTATCTCGAGGATATCACCGGTTCCGCAGTCAAGACGCCGACAAAGAAGAAAGAAGCGCCAGTGTCACCACCGTCTTCGAGGAAGAACCGGTTCCACGACCATGATCCGTACAAATTACCCGAGGTCAACATGGAGGAACAAGTCGCGAAAGCGACGCGCACGAACGCCCCCGATCCCCGTTTGGCCACCGAGGAAGAATTACGCGCGTTCATCGAGGAAATGCGTCCCGAGGATTTCGACGTCGCCTCCCCGGCTTTTCGCGAGCTTCCGACGGAAGTGCAGTACGAAATCGTGGGCGATCTCCGTTTGAAGTCTAGACAGACTTCGTACAAGCGCTTACAAAACATGTTGAGAAAGGCGACTACGCCGTTGGACTTTTCCAGGGAGCAGATCAAGAATCTTCAGCAACGTAATGCGCTCACACAGCAGCTTCTGATGACTACGGACAGTATCGGCAAGGCTCACATCACCATTCCTGTTCGTATTGCGAGCGAACGCAACAGAGAGTATCTCCTTATCAAGAATGAGGGGGTCGATGGAGGGTGGGTTCTAGGTATCCGGGACGAAGGTACCCAGGCGAAACCCATTGAGATCGACCAGGACACCCTGGTTCCCGTGAATGACGACGACAGTGAGAGTGATATGGAGATGGAGGAAGTCAGCATGTACGACTCACGCATTGATGCGCTATGCAATGTGCTGACAAGATTTCGCAGACCAAGTGCTGTCCCTCCCGATCCAGACCTTCAGGAGTATCAGCAAACCATGGCCTTGTCTGCAATTAACAGGCGATCGCAGAAGAACACGGTGTCTCGGCCAGTACAACACGCCGCAAAGCCACAGCCGTTGTTTGACATGGATGACGAGGATGAGCTGCCCCGAATTCGTCCTCCAGTGTCTGATGATGATGATGATCCTGAGCTTGCTCTCGTCATACAAGCTTCGCTCGACTCTCAAACAAAATCTTCGTCCAGTCAGAGTGTATTCCGATCTGCTGAAGATCCACTTGGTCGCAATCCACTAGTTACAGCTCCCTCTGCGCGTCCCCGCTCGTACCATGATGACGAAGATTTGTATGCTTCTCCGTCTCGACTCGAGACGGCATTATCGATTGCGGGTGCTGCTCCTCCACGCAAGACCTCAGGAGGTTACGGCCCCAAACCCACTCAATCATCGTTATTCGGAACGCCGTCATTGTTACTATCCCAAAAGATTCCCGTACATCCATCATCAGCGCTACATCCCAACAAAGACGGTACAGGGGATGTCAATACTGCAAGGTCATTGGAGGAGCTTCCGTTGTCGTCGTTGCTAAAATCAGCACCTCCGTCTCCTGAACTTGGTAGGACTTCTCCGGGCCATTCCGCTGAGGAGTCGGACATTGACGACATGGAAGAAATAGAAGTGGTTCCGCCGATCTCCGCAACTCTGGACAATGTTCACCATCCAGCACTATCTCCATCTCCGCCCATGATCGGAGACAACCGTGATGACTTTACCCAGACACCGCGTGTATCATTCGATCTATCCCGGGCATCATCCCATACTCCGAGGCCGACGGTGCCGTCTCCTGCAGTCCACATGCCAGAAGAGGACAGCGATGCCTCAGCCATTGAGTGGTCCCGGTCACCCTCTCCCGTCGGTGACCTCTCGGCAAACGACGTATCCGCTGTTGAACGTCAAAGAGAGAACGAAGAGAGTTGGGACGCCGCACACGAGATGGATCCCCATCAAGAAGCGGGAGAGTTTGTTAGGTTCATCTCTCAGATGAAGGGAAGAGACATAGACACCGTCAGGGTCGAGATTGATGAAGAGATTAGGGAGTTGAATCGACAGAAGAAAGCGGCGATTCGAGATTCTGAGGACATCACGCAGCACATGATCTCTCAGATTATGGTATGTGTTTCGTTCCCGCGTCGTGCGAGTCTTTGTCATGGTGATCGATGCAGCTTATGCTACGCCTATTCGGCATCCCATATATTACCGCTCCAATGGAAGCGGAAGCACAATGTGCTGAACTAGTGTCTTTAGGGTTGGTGGATGGTATTATCACGGACGATTCTGACGTATTCCTTTTTGGGGGGATGCGGGTCTACAAGAACATGTTTAACCAATCCAAGACAGTGGAGTGCTTTTTGCTGTCAGATCTGGCTCGAGAGCTCGGCCTCGAACGTGACACCCTTGTTCGCTTAGCGTATCTACTTGGTAGCGATTACGTGGAAGGGTTGCCTGGGGTTGGTCCAGTTGTGGCCATGGAACTTATGAAAGAGTTTCCCGGAGAAGACGGCCTCCATCAATTCAAGGATTGGTGGACAAAGGTTCAGAGCGGACGGGACCGAGAGGAAGACAATAAAACCAAGTTCAGAAAGAGATTTGTAGGTTTACGCCCTGATGTATCCCACAGTGTGGGCCCTCATACTGACGTCTTTGTCCGACGGCAGAAAAAGAAGTTCAGGGATCTCTATCTTCCGGTAGAATGGCCAAATCCCCTCGTTGTGAGTTATCACCCCCAATCTGTCCCTTTTGATCCGGACCTAAAATATTCATTTTTACAGAGAGATGGTTACTATCATCCGACCGTCGACTCGTCAGAGGAACCCTTCAAATGGGGGATGCCTGATCTTGATGCACTTCGGCAGTGGGTGACTTTAGCAAGCAGTAGTGTGAATACTCAGTCATGAATTTAGCTTCTTGCAAGAGGAGTTGGGCTGGAACGCGACCAAGGTCGACGATCTGCTGCTACCGATCATCCAGAAAATGAGTCGTCGCAATCAGGTAAGATTTTCCGTGCCAGTGTGAGGATGATTACGAACTGATACACATCCTACCACCAGGCCACCGCCGCGAACAGACAAGGAAATTTGAACGCCTTTTTGGAAGTAGATTCCGGAGCCGGATCATACGCACCCCGTAGAAGGCAAGCGTACGCCAGTAAGCGACTACAACAGGTTGTGTCCGACTTTCGGAAAGAGCGGGCCAAAATACAAGGTCGACATATGGGGTCACCTGCTCCTTCCCAAGATGGCGATTTCGCGCCCGAGGACGAAACAAGACCGTCGAAAAAGCGCCGCAGGACAACGGCATCAAATAGAAAAAGCCCAAAGAGGTCTCGTACTCAGACTGAGAACACTCGGCAGAAAAAGGCCAGCACGAGGCATAAAGACACGGACGCCGACGGTATGGCGGAATCCATCGAGGAGGAGAGCACGGATGATGGATATGGTTTAGCTGGTCCAATTCCATCACGACCTCTTGGAGTTCAATTGCGTCCTCGACCGGAGCCTGAAAAGAGAATGGATGCAGACCTTGCCGATGATTCCTCATCTACGGATCACCCTCCAGAATGATAGCAGTCTAGATAACATTTCGACCCGGTGTTCTGTAGTTATTTTTATTATTTTATCGAGGAATTCGTGCGCGGAGCATCTCAATTGACAGCGACTAGTGGACTCAGGTGCCGAGCATAGCTCTGGCCCCATTTTCTGGGGGGTTGAAAAAGTACTCCGATCTGACAAAGGCGGGTAACTTCTACACGGCAAGGTACGCCAGTGCTACACAGCCTACTCTTCCTCACTCTCGGTCTCTTCTCTCGCCTAGGTAAACGGTTAATTCGTTGTTCCGGAATTTTCGTGGTGTGGAGCATACCTTGTTCTCTTCTAGTCCGCCAAGCTCCCGCACGAGTCCGGAAAACGGATACTCCCGTGGTACTGTAGGCCTCTCGGGCACTAGCACGTATTTGCAGAGAAAGCCAAAACCAACGAAAGCGGAAGCCGCTAGCGCAAATTGGAACAGAGCTGTCCGAGGGGGAACAACAGGAATATCTGGGCCCCACATAGATAGAACTTCTTCGCATTCCGGAACCTAAGGAGCATGTGGTCAACTTCATTGTAACGCACATGGAACAATTGGGTGGCTGACGGGGTCACCAAAGTTGCGCCTCATTTGCTGGTCCCACCAGCCTCTGGGTGGGAGTGTTTGGCTGGATTGCCATGGCAGCTCAGGGTAGTCGCCTAGTTGAGGATCTTTTTCGTGGGCGGCTGAAGTGGAGGCGGTCCTACACCAACGGAGGGACTTGGGAGAGTTGAGGTACAGCCGTCTGGGTGCGGTGGGGAGGACGCCGCTTGTGACGCGTAGGGATCTCATCGACGTTTGGAATGAGGACCGAGCACGAAAGCGACTGGGGCCGATGTCTGCCGAATGGGACCCCGTGATAACAGGCCCAGTCTGACCCCGGACAGCTTAATATTCGCGCGGAGGCATTTAATGAAGCGGCTTCCGGCGGTGCCAAGCAGGCGGCGGAACCTGCCCAACTGACCCTGTCATGGTCCTGAGTGTATAAAATCTTCGGGGAGACGCTGCGGCCATTATTATGCAGCGCGTACCGTGAAATTTTGCGGGCGATCGCTTACCCCACCACATCCAACAAACGTACCTCTTCACGTTAGGCGCGCACCGTAAGTCGTTATATAGCACCGGTCTTGGCCTTGTGCCTCTATCGGTTCAACCCCCCCGCCGTCTTTAAGCAGTCTGGTCGATGCCCTTGTCCCGTAGGCACCACCATGACTACGGTAACCACTCCTTCTGTCGTTGGCATCGACAAACGGCTACCTAGAGAGCCTACACATCGACGTCCTGCAGGTGAAATTATTTCGCCGCTCACGTACACCAACGATCTTGTAAACTTGTGAGTGCGAGTGTCCCTTCGCAGTCCACGATATGCTGACTCTACCGCTCGTTAGTGATCATTGGGACCACATGTTTATAACAAACTGTTGCAAAGGTTTAACCCTTTACAATTTCGACGGACCCCCAGCGACCATCCTTGACCTCGGTTGTGGTCGTGGCCTTTGGGCTATCGAAGCGGGCAGACAGTGGCAGGTGTGTTTCATCTCACTCTATCCGCGTCCCTCGACTGACAGCGGATATCAGGGCAGTACGGTTGTGGGCTTTGATGTGCAGTCGGTACAGCCCAAGCTTAGTATTCTCGACAAAAGCCTGGCTCGTAGGCTGAAGTGGGTCCACGGCAACCTGTACTGTACTCATTTGCATATTCTAGACGTCTCTGCTCATACAATTTTTATCAGACTCGACGGATTACCGTTTCTTGATGGTCAGTTTGATTTCGTAAGGATGGTTCGTATGGGTCTTCACATTCCAGAAGACGAGGTAAGTGTATCATGTTGTTGCTTGATCCGTCGCTAATTATGAACTGTTTCGCAACCGCGACTGATAGTGGGGATACGTACTCGCGGTAAGTGTGGCGTGGTGCTGTTACTCTCGTAACTCATTCAATCGCTCTTCTCGGATATTTTCAGGAGATCTCGCGTGTACTTAGCCCAAACGGCGTTTTGGAGGTACGAAAACGAACACACACTTAAACATATTAGTTCTAACTCGCTGCGTAAGATTATCGAAGAGGACCTCATCTTCCCATCTCAACCCCCATTTTCAAGTGTATCTACTGGACGATCGTCCGAAAACAGCTCACCGCGCAGCTCGAATACCGTTGTATCAAATTATATCTCATATACAAAGTCAGACCCCTCGATCGCTGGAAACAGCTCGAAGAGCGCCAACTTGGATTCACTTATCGGATCTTCTTCGTCACTTTCTCTCGCAACGCGTGGCACAGACAAGTACCCATCACCGCCCGACCCTCGAGATCACTCTAGACTCAGGCGTGCATGGGAAGAAATGCTGGGCGATAGCTTTCTCACGCCGAACCTGGTCTCGGTTCTGCCATTTCACCTCGGCGCATGGTTTCGCGATATCCAAACACATCCACCTCTCGAAGTCCCCCTTCCACCGAGCTCGTTGTGCAAACGAAGTGCTCAACCGACCACCGGATTGCCTGACCTTATTGACCCAGACACATTGTTCGAACTCCGATCGCTGTCGTCTACTGCGTCCCTGGAAGCGGATGATGAAAGCACGTGTTCACCCAGGAAGTCTTCTCACAGGGGTGTGTCATCGTGGGCTTCTATGCATTTGGCACGGACGGTGCGGACTATCGCGGCATGCAAGGAGTCCATATGGCATGCTTACGAAAGGCTGTATGGGCAAGATCCTTTGATACCTTCGCTTGTGAGATCAGCGCAAGAAAAATATCTCAAGAAGCATTTCGATCAAGCTCAATCTACCACGAATCCCCTCCGCGACTATTTCGAACGCGATTGGATTAACTGGGCAAAGTGAGTAGTATGGTTTTCAAACCCCACGTCCTGACACTAACCTTTGACCAAGTGATATGGTTGATCGTACTTCTGTGCGAGGAAGCATTCGATCCGAGTTGTCTTGGAACGAACCGCTCGGGAAACCCCCGGAGTGGCGTGCTTGGTTCAATTCCTTACCTCCAAGTGACGAAACGGAATACGAAGAGAGGCCCGAACTGTGCCGCAGATTGCGCGGGTTCGCGTGCTTCAAGGGAGACATGGCTGCGACGAACGGTGGACGCCGATGTGATTATACCTACTAACGATACATACCTGGACGAAGGCTCGGACGAAAATAGCGCACATTTAGACAGCACGATAGGGCACGATACCCCCGTAACCAAGCTGTATAGTAGCAGTCTGTAGGCATATGACGTGGTAAACTTTTAGTCTCATGTTGATTCGATGGTCGGGGAACGGTGACTACTACTTGATACCTGCTTCACTTGGCGGGCTGACGACGGCCCGTCCTGATCCGGGACATTTACCAAATCAGGACTGCCTTCAGCCTTCTGCTAATGGGATCGCGGAACCCATTGTACTACTCTCCTGCACGATCACTCTTCGAGTCTCATATCCCGGCATCTTTAACGCGTTATAACCATGGCTGAAGCACAAGCCTCCAAACCAGCTGAAAAGCCGCGATTGATATCGGAGGCGGACATCACCAAATACAAGGTGCGTCGAAAATGCAGCAGCGGCCACAGGAGCATGACTGGATTTCTTAGTCGGCCGGAGACATCGTAAACGATGTCATGAAAAAACTCATTGCTTTCTCTGTCGAGGGAGCAAAGGTCATCGATCTTTGTATTGAAGGGGACAAGCTCCTCGAAGAGGCGACCGGGGCTGTGCACAACAAAGCCCCCAAGGGTGTCAAGATCTCCAAAGGTACCGATTTCTTTCTATTTCCCTCCGACCCACGCAGTCTCACGAAAACGAACGGCGTAGGCATTGCCTTCCCCACGTGTATTTCAATCAACAACGCCGTCGCCCATTTTTCCCCTCTTGCGTATGTCTCCGAACTCGATGCCTGCCTCGAACTCTTTGACTGAATCGATCATGCCGATGTAGCTCAGATTCCCTCGCTTCCCAAGCGTTGGCTAAAGATGACGTCGTGAAGATCCACATCGGCGCCCACATCGACGGGTATGCGGCGATCAGTGCAGAAACGATCGTTGTCGGTGCAAGTGAACAAAACCCGGTTATGGGAAGACGTGCCGACGTGCTCAAGGCGGCTTGGCATGCCGCAGAGGCTGCGATGAGATTGGTCAAAGTCGGGAACAAAAACTGGGCAGTGACGGAAGCGGTCGCGAAGGTGGCTGCAGCTTGGGACTGCAAACCGGTAGAAGGTACGTGCGGCCGATCGAGAGACAACCATGATCTGATTGGAGGGACGCGTTCATTCTTGAACAGGAATGCTCTCGTGTCAACAGACTCAAAATGTGATAGACGGGAAGAAGCGTGTCATTCTGAACCCGACTGAAGTTCAGAAGAGGGACACTGATACGATCACATTTGCGGAAGATGAAGTGTATGGTATCGATATTCTCGTCTCGTCAGGGGAAGACGGAAAGGTATCCTTGAGCAATCATGAGAAGCGATCAGGAACTAATCATAATACTTCAAGGCAAGGGTAGAAGACTCAAGAACGACTATTTATCAAAAGGAAGGGTCTGTCACGTATCAATTAAAGCTGAAGAATTCTCGTGCAGTGTTTTCTGAGATGCAGAAGAAGGCCGGCGCGTTCCCGATCAACATCCGTGTCTTGGAAGACGAGAAGAGGGCGCGCCTTGGTCTCCAAGAGGCCGTCTCTCATGGTCTCGTGAAACCTTATGAGGTGGTGTAAGTGATGGCACTTTTTGGTTAATATGTTTCCTTTCCGATATCCCCTCTACCAGTTACACCCCCGGAAACACATTTGTGGCTGCATTCCATTTCACCATCGCCCTCCTCCCTGCTGGTCCTTTGTTGATCACACAACCACCTACATGGTACAAATCAGAGCTCGTCAAGACTGAGAAGGAGCTAGAAGACGAGGAGCTCAAGAGTTTGTTGGCGAAGCCACTGCGAGAGAACAAGAAGAAAAAGAAGGCGGAGGGTGCGGAGGCCTAAGCCAAACGATTAGACAATAGATAATTGCAGACTATTTGTCGATTAACGGCCTGTGATGTACGACCACTGAATTGAACTACTTGGCCTCTACTTTGGGTTCTGATGTTTGCGTCACCGTGGCTTTCTGCTCGGCTACTTCACCAAATTCCCCTATCGTTCGAATGACAAGGTCGACGTTCTCCAAGAATCCATTGATTGATAGACGTGCCAAACGGACGGTTAACGTCTGAAATGTCCTGTGATATGTCGATCGTTAGGTGCGCAGTTCGAAACAAGGTGATCGCCAACTGACGCAATCAGGTCGTCGCCTTCCACCACCAACGTCCGCTTCACGGCGTTCTTTTGTAGCTCAGCGTCGACCTCGATGACTTGCTTTGCGATCGTGGCGTGTTTGTTGCTCGTGAACGGGATACGAACAGTTCTAGACGGGTCAAGTTTGTCGCGAACATTTGGACGACTGGACGGGCGTGCTCACACTGTGTGCCATGCTGTGTCGGACATGGTGGTGTAGATGACGATCAAATCGCATCATCTCAAAGATGCAGAAAACACGCCGATCAAACCACTAGATGGATCTAGCTCAAACGCAAACCAATGACTTAGCATCTGAATTAGATCGGTACCCCACACTTCTCGTCAAGATCTACTATATTGTCAATCTACATACATTCAACAGTTCAAGAAAATAGATCGTGAGATCCACGACATAATATCTGTGTGCATTTCAAAAGCATATCTTGGGACGTTTGGCCCCGAACCTTCACTAGTCTGAATCGAATTGACGAGCTAACCGACCAATTCAATGCCATTCAAACATTGAATACCGAGTGATTAGCCTGTGAGAGTGCACCCACGGTGGGTCCAGGGAAGTCAGGCGTTTGAAGCTCCGAACTTTACTGCCAGTGTCACCAGTACTTGAGCACTACGATCAACAACAATTTATGTTCTCCGTAGGCACCAACCTGGTAGTAAAGTTGTACCCTCGCACGACATCCATGGCAGGATTGGTTTCGTTCCTTGTCCTCTAGAAAATTTATCCCAACTTGAAGTGACATCTGACAGGCCCTACTGACAGTACATATAACAGTTGCAATTGACAATCGAGGTTTGCTGTAATCCATCGTGATGTCGGTCGATCCTGAACGTGTCGCCGCTTGTCACTCAGTTTTTTGGTCTCTCTGCAGTTAGTCTGGTGACCAGACCGTCTGTGAGGCTGCCTATCGACGGCTTGCCTCTTTCGTTGCCTCTTTCGCGACGGCGGCCCCATAAAAGACGGTCACCAGACTACTCTGCAGTCCTTGAGCAGTAAAGTATCACATGGGCACAGGACAGGAAACTTCAATCGCGAAACGCCACACACGACACGTCGCCTAGTGAGGGGGTACTATTCATGTAACCCCTACCCGAACCTGCTAAAGTGTCGACATAACCATACCCAAACTTGAAGGCTTCTGTGGCGCCGGCTTCAGATTGGTGAGAAAAAAATTGGTGTTCAACTGGACTGCCAGGGTCGACGGGAACGCTCGAGTTGGGTATATGAAAGCGAGATTGCGATAAGGCCGCATCCCCGAAAAAAAGGAAGTGCAAGGATACTTGTTCGTGGGGAACATTGGTCTTCCTTTCAGGCTCGGACGCTTTTCAAAGGGAACGTACAGGGGAATGTGGGGGCTCACACGATCCGCCTCCGAGAACCTTAACGGATTGTGCAGGGACACACTGGCAGCTGGCTCAAACTGCAACGTCTTGTCTACGCCCACTCTCCGCGAAACTGGTAAGTAGAAGCAATGGCTACTCAAACAGAAGCTTGTCTGCGATATGAGGTATCTAAAGGAGATCGAGGACGAAGAAAACATGGCGATGAACTTTCCATGCCCATACCATACCGTCGCGTCGTCGTTTATGACCAATTACTACCGTCAAAAGGTTTTGGGAATTCGGTACCATCCGGTAGTGCATTCGCCTCGATATGTGATCGCCGTGCAATGGATGCGAGTGGCTGGATTCCAAGGGTACTCATCAAGTACGTGTGCCTTACTAGATGGTCTCGCAATGATCACGTTTCCTGTCGTGTTACCAACTGGTCAGAAAGTACTTACCACTCTCTTGGGAATGACGTAGCGGCCACCTGACATGATCTTCATTGGATTCAAGAGGAAACTCGCTCATGGATAATTGCAAGGTAGATAAATATACGTATATGGTCATATTGCCCACCTGCACACACCCACAGTAATTTTTCGACCATGAGACAAGGAATGGGTTTTGCAAAGTTTCAGCTTGACGGCTTATGACCGAAATGTCCGGGTCCGACCGACGATAACACACAGCTTGGTGATGAGATATTGCGAAATGACGTCCGTCCGAATCTGATCGCTCCCACCATCGTGGGCGAGAAGATGGTAGCAGCCTTGCACCGAAAAACTTTGTTCGGTGGGTGACTTTTGATTCAGCGTGTCTATCACCCACGGTTGTCCGTACATGGATCATATTGGGTGCCATCGTGATGGTAGCCCAATTCGAGTCATATTCGTGCACAGGAAAACGAAGGGTAGTATGCAGAGGGGCGAAGGAATGGTTGTCGGCGACGCCATGCTCGACCTAAGTCGGCAAGTTTTCTGTCAGTGTTGTGTAGGGTTTGACCGCGTTCGAATCAGCGCCCGGGGAGACGGAGAGCGGGAACCGCAGTTGGTCTATTACCAACCCGACGCTCTCCGAGTGAGCAACCAGATTTGTCCGCTTCTGTCCAAGAGGCTACCAACGATGGGCGTCTTAAACTGCCAACAGCTCGTGTGCTGGGACGCGACATGACCTCTGTCACTTGCATAGGCGAGACAGAGTGGCGAGCCTACCAGCGGGACCCACCCCAAACGTGGACCGCAAGGAACAACCCAGATAGACGCGGCGGGGTATCGGAGAGACTGAGAGAATAGCTACCCACAACGCCATCCAAGTTTAGTATCTGGAATCGCAGCTGGTCCATTAATTGCCGTCCTGAGTGAGGGAATTAGGAGTCTGCATGCGAGACGTTACCAACGATGGGTGTCCTAAAACCTGCACCAGGAATGTGTACTGTGGGTCGCGATGCAGTCTCTATAAATGTTGTATGGGTGAGACTGGTAGACATGATGCATGATTGTCAATGTTAGGAACACTAAGGGTGCCTCTTGTGACAAATCCCACCTCAAAAGCATCATGTGGCATAAATGCTGTCTCGTCGTGTAGACACTGCCCTTGATGAAGGTCCCTGATGGAGACAGCAGGACAAATTACCCTCCAGGAGGAAGACACCAAATGAAACTCACCACTTGTCGACCTCGCGTCCTACAGGCTAGGGCAAAGAGTATAAGGTACAGATTAAATTCATGTGCAGTGCTACACAAAAGACCGAATTTTGCATGAGAAACTACAACGTTTACCAGCCCAAGAAATCCCGAGAATACATTGCAAAGCTCATGCAACAACCCAAGCCAGTGGAAATGAAATCCGATCCGCAAATCCTGTAGTCTAAAACAACACCAGCTACTTCGGGTCTGGCCTGAAGAAATCGTGCACAACCATGATAAATCATGGCTAAACACGAGGACTGGAAAAATAAAACCGGGGGAGAATCCAGGCCAGCTCCAAGATAAAAGAAAGGATAGCGTATTACCACCAGGATAATAGCATTGTGAGACGTAGAATATTACCATCCTAAGTCGGTGGGTATATGAGGTGTGGGTATATCTGATCGCTTAAAGGGTAAATGCGACGACGGCAAGAACAGCAGAACCTAAAAGAGTTACAGCGCTGAGGGGACGCGTCGACAGGACACCAGCGGAGTGGACCACGCCAGCACCAGCGGCACCAGCCGGGGCAAAGGCGGAAGATGTCGGATGTGACGAAGTAGTGCTAGTAGTGCTGGAATAACTATTAGGCCGGATAATTAATTAGGCACGGAAGAAGTCGCGAAGCCAAGACTTACGAGTTCCCGGGGACGGATGAAGTGGGTGAAGGGGAAGTGCTTGTCAAGCAGGAGGTGTTATTGCTGTTGCCGACAGTGATCTATTGTGCAGCATAAGAATAGTTGGGCAAGAAAGTCTGGTGTGTGAAAAACGTACAGTTCCGCTCCAGGCTTCATTTCCGACTGCATCCATGAGTGAGAGGACGACTTGAGTACCGGCAGCAATATTGACGGTCCAGTTCATGGAAGTGGAAGTCTGGTTACCAAGATCCTCGCTGTGGTGGATGAATGGTGGATCGAAAAACTGCCTAGAAGGACTCACAGAGCATGACCGCACGGATCGTTAGCAGGGACAATAAGGAGGTCATAAGGAGGGTTGCCGGTGCTGGTCCAAGTTATCTGGGTTGATTGGCACTGCGAGAGAGATTGGAAAGGGCACCATCCGTGAGACGAGAAAACGGACCTGGACTAAGGTGGGTGTGTCAATCGTGAAACCGTACTGTGCAAGAACGGATTGGACAAGGGCAAGAAGGAGCGAGAGGGAAAAGAATGTGAACATGACTGCTCAGCAGGATGAGTCGTGGAGGCAAGGAGGGGATAAATACCCGGACGGATATGAAGGAGAGGAGGAGGACATATGTCATGAAACAATACATGATCTTATGCAGCGGTTATTTCAAACCCCGCATGACAACGAGGTACACGGACGTAGCAACATTGCATTGCGTGCACCGCGGATTTGTACCATCGGCATGGGCATGGGTTGCGCTCGTGCCGCTCCATATTTCCGAACAGTTGCGCTACAGTACTTTTTTTTTGCTTCCCATCTTTTATTGTAACGTGCGTGCTTGGCGCTCTGCCATATGAACACGGGTGTAGTACTGGATTTGATTGATCGTTTCATTGGCACGTTCCTTACACGCCTGACTCGGTCGCTTCTCGATCGCCTTGAACCTAGAGCTTACTCTTTGCCACGCTGCCCTCTACAAGTCTCCGTCGCTTCGTTATCCTATCGATATCGTCAGTAATGTTCTACACTTGATCCAACAAAGGCTCACCCAGAGTGCATCACCGCGCTCGGCTCCTTGCCAATGCCTTCCACCGCTTGACGCTCCTCCAACGGGACATACGGTCGCTCGGATGGCCCGACGTAGATTTGTCTTGGGCGCCATATCTTGACGCCTTCCGGAGACAACATCATCTAGTGTCCAACATCAGCAACGTCCTGATGGTAGCGAGAACCCAAGCACCTGACGCCAGTGGGCAAGCCACCCCACAACACGAGGTACGACAAACAGGACGGGGAAAAAGTCCATCGGGAAACCTGGTGTACATTAGCTCATGTCAGTGTCATGGTGTTCGGTTGAATACGTACCCATCGCGCGATAAATCAGCCCACTATCAAGTCAAACAAATTTATCAGATTTATTCAGTTGCAAAGAATATACATACCTCCAAAAGTCAACATTGGGAGCGAGCTTCCGCGAGACGAAATAGTCATCTTTAAGAGCGGCATCATGCAACGCCATGGCAGTGTTGAGTAGAGGATCAGCGCCTGTACTGCGCGATGAAAGCGTCTCGGCGACAAACGAGTCAAATAAAACGAGTGAGGGACATACACTGCGAATACTTCATTTGCGACCTTTCTTATGATGAAAGAGCGGGGGTCAGACTGTCAGAAAGAAGCCTAAGTTGACTCATGTCCTCCGAGGTAAATTGGTATACATACAGTCTTATAAACACGATGCCCGAACCCGCTGAGTACCTTTTCGCGGCGCTTCACGGCTGTGAGGAATTCTGGGACATTCTCAGGGCTAGAATACACGCGTTGGCTCTGATGGTCGTGATTGTAAATGAGGCTGAGACGCACCTTCCGATGGATACCAACATCCGAATCACAGCTTCGTTCGCGCCTCCGTGAAGCGGGCCGCTGATTTCCATGTCCACGAATTTAGTGGGCATAGCGCAGAATCCTAGGCGGCACTTACTACAACGAAGCGCATCCCGCTGCGATTGCACTATACGGGTCTGGTAGGGACGATCCGGCTTGAAGGACAGTGGTGCTGGAAGCGTTCATCTCGTGATCAGCATGGAGGATAAATAGGGTGTCCAAGGCGCGGACGAGGACAGGATGTGGTCTGTACGTGACCCCGCCGGACGTCAACTTAGTCGGGAAAGCGTCGCTATGTGAGAGATGATCAAGCTGGAATAGGAACCTAATACACAAGTTAGTGGATGTCGTCTACTGTGTTGCTTGCAGGGGGCACAGGGCACATACGACTCTGTGTAGCTCATCCCGGTTGGTGGAACCACGAACTCTCTTCCTTGCCGAACGCGGTAGGCCATTGCAGCGAGGGTCGTTGCTTTCCCGATGAGCCTGAAAATCTGCTTGTCCATGTTCTGAAGTGCAGCCGGGTCCCCCTTTGCACCATTCGTGTAGATATTCTGGCCTAGAAGAGGGTAGTCAGTGGTTCATCACGCCGACTGTATCTCGGAGCGCCAGAACCATACCTTGCAAAGACGGGTTCGCATCGCGGTAATAAGACCCCAAGTACGCGAATGCACTGGTCAAGATGGCCATCGGATGGGCGTCATATCTAAAGGCACGGAAGAATCCGGCTGCATCTGCGTGCATCACGCCATGATTGAGAACTTCGTGTTCAAAGTAGGACAGCTGAGCACGAGTGGGGAGGGATCCATATATGAGGAGGTAGGTACACTCAAGGAACGAGGATTTCGCGGCGAGCTGTTCGATAGGGTAGCCTCTGGAAGGGAGGTTTGGCGAGGAAGAAGAAGTGCTGAAAGAGTAGAACACACCTGTAGCGCAAGATACCATTGTCACCG
>JBBPQG010000296.1:0-24237 GCA_038092395.1 Boletus variipes var. fagicola | reverse complement strand
GAATACATTACCGTTCACACATGCAGGTCTCCGAGTCCAAGAACTATGGAATCAAAACGGTCGCAATCAATGAAGACATACCCAATGATCCCGGACTTTGGGAGGTAATCATATAAGATTCTCTCCCCTCAAAAGGAGTCTGACGACCAAGTGAAAAGTCCATTCGACGAGGGAATTACCAGCACTTGATCGTCTCGCCCGAGCAGCTCACCTTGTTCAATGGGCACCTTCCTCGTTTACATTTCGTTGTACACTTTCCGAGCTACCAATTGAAGCGCATGTGGTTCCATCCAAGCAAGAAACTGTGCCTTGCTGCGGGGATCTTGATACAAACAGCCCAATAACTGAGCAAGTTTTCCATGTGGTTGGTCCTTCGAACACGCATAAATATGACCACGGTATGTTGCAAAGTCCTCTTGCATGGGATTGAGGACCCTAAGGAATGCAGTGAAGAGCGATAGTCGGCCATCTTGCAGGATATGAATTGCTTTTTGTATGCGCTCGTTCAGAGGTATTGGGCCCTTAGGTGAGTTTGGGACGTGACCGCAGCAGCAACATGGTGTGGCCACAGATGGTTGTCGAGTGGAACGGTGATTATCATTTCGTCTTGCACTGCGCTCGCGAGAACGTCGAAAGTGATAGGGCTTAGTGCTGAGTCATCAGACTTATCCTTCGGCCACGTGATTGATGCTAACCCATAAGTAGACATAGTGTTCACATGCCCGCAGACCCTCCTAAACGGCGACGAAATTTACCAGACCGTCTATCGACGGTTTGCCACTCAACGCGGCAACCTCATAGACGGTCTGGTCCCCAGACTAGGTCACGTCAAGATCAGTGAAGGAACGGGGGACGCGTGTTACCACGCGATTACGTAACTAACAGTACAGTTGTGGCTTGTGGCGGCGAAGTGATACAGTGCAAGATAGCAAAATAAAGATATGAGTTCATAGAGTCCATTCGTCATCTGACCCAGCACGGATCCAACCCCGCCCACCTCGTCCTCCTCCGCCTTTTGTGGCGAACTCCTCCTGAGCACCTCGATGACTCCCTTGTCCGTTGCACCGTTCGAACCATTTTCGACTGGAGAAATTTATTCAATGACCACACGCGGTAGCAGAAGAGTGACTGACCTCGCCCCTCGCAACATCATATCATCAGAGATGCCGGCTCGTAGTAGAGTCGCGGGTTCGAGCCCTGCGGTTTCAAGTCCTGCGGTTTCAATAGGGACAACAGCAAATAGTCAAGTATGGCCACTGAAGTGCCGTCAGCCGACAAGACATCTAGTTCGTCTGCATCGCGATAAACTTCATCTATGTATTCAGCGGCACCAGAGAGGTGAGCAACCTTGCAGCAAGTAGCGTGCAGGGCAAGCAGCTCGGGCGCAGGAACCGGAAGCCCCCTGGGATCCCAGGTTGAGAATTTAACACATTCGCGTATGTTAGGGTACGGTTTGCGACCGAACCACTTGATTTCATAACAATCCTTCTGAGACTGTAGTGAAACGGTACCCGATGAGTGATGTGGCCCAGAAATATGCAGTAATACTTGCCGTGGCTTCGAAGTATAACTTCAGCCGATCAAATGCATCGTGCACATCGGATGTCATAGAGATGACATTGGTCAAGGAATGAACATTCTTCCCATTGAGGCTGTCGATGTCATAACCGAACCGCTTGAAAACGGCCAGTACAGAAGCGGAATGGTCAAACTAGGCATCTAGACGTGAGTTCCTCGCTATAGCGTGAGCACCTGTGGCCATGTACCTTGTTGTTCTCTTTGGATTTAGGTTGCACACCAAATTACGTAGATTCTGGAATAATATGGGCACACTGTGTATAGATTCCGACGGCCGTCGGATCAAGTTGGGCGATATGCTCGGGGGTTCTATGGTCAATGGTACCCGTTACGACACATCTCCAATTGTCTCGAATGAGAGCCTGCGCAAGGCGAGCAGTGAGAAAGAGGGTTGAGGAATAAAGTTGCGGTCATTCACTGACGTGATATTTGGCTTCCGCGTGATTCTTGGGGGCCTGGGTGATGACTACCTTCACCTCATCCTTCTCGGCCTCAAAGAAGAGCCTTGAGGGGTGTTCGCTGGGTTTCGTCGTTCGAGCTCTGTACTTCTTGACTGGACAAGACGGAAAATAGATCAGCCTGCAGGGAGTGAAGGTGGCAAATGGAGAATTCTTATCACAGACTGCACACGATGTAAATGTCCACCAAGAGGCACAAGCCTTGCGGACAATAAACGAGGATTCAAAAAAAAAAAAAAAAAAAATGGAGAATTCACAAGGTACGATGACGTTTCGTTCAAAGAATGCACCGACATCGGCGAGGTCGCTACTGTGCTTGCACGAGTGTATGTACTTGGTGACTTCAGAACGCGCATGGAGCAACAAGAAGCCAAGAATCCTGACATAGCGCAGCTTGTCCTGGAATGTGGCGAGTTCCTCTTCATAATTGAGGCAAATATTGTATGCGCTGAGGTTATCGGAATCCTCGTCGGCGATACGTTGCACTTCAGGAGAGTCGACCTTCGGAAGGGGAGTAGGCATAGCGAAATGTGAGTTGGGTACACGCCGTGGGCCAAATGGACAGAACAAGCAACATAGGGGCTTGACATCGGAAAGTTGAATTGGCCGCCAGATGCACAGCCACCAGGATCGTGCAACACCAGATAAGTACACCAACCGGGTATGCCGGCCACCCGTACATGTACAACACAACAGCCCATAAAGTTCCGATAGTATCGTCGTACATACAAGCGATGATGAGTAGAAAAAAAAATCCCATAAAAAAAAAACAACCGAGTCAAACACGTCCATCATATATCCTCGACAAATTTGGAACCGTGCGTCCAAACAGAAGCGTTGGACATGACTGAACGATGTCGACGATCCTCCGCCGTCGGCGAGTGCGTCTCACGACGCTCGTCCACGCTGGCACGCTCTCTCGGAGACGACACTGCGGGAGACGACATGGACGATGACGACGACATGGGCGACTGCGACTGCTGCGCCGCCCCATCCGCCAGCATGCTCGTCTTTGAAACCGACTCTGTAAACGCATATCCGTACCGTCCAGTCCCAAACCCGCTCGCCGAATCCGACGATGGCGACTCGACGACGCGAACGCCTTCCGCGCGTGCATCCCGATCCTGTCTGCTAGTGAGAACGGGTAGCGATCCGAGACGGTCTCCGAGTTCAGGATCGACATTGGGATCCGCACCGGTGCCAGCACCGACACTGACACCGGGCCTCATCCCGCCACCGCTCCCGCTTTCACGGCGATCTGAACGAGGAGTCCATTCGTCATCTGACCCAGCACGGATCCAACCGCGCCCACCTCGTCCTCCTCCGCCTCGCGCTGGCTCTCGCCCCGTCGTACTCTGCCACATCTGCTTCACCTTGTCACCCAACGTCGACCGTGATTGACCCGAGTCCAACATGCCCGAACTCGTACTCGAATGAAGCGTTTGCTCGCGTGTATGCCGGTATCGCTCTCGACGTGCCGTACGGTCTGCATCTGTCGGCTCGTGATGGCGGAGGAGGTAAAATACCGCTGCACAGCAGACGACGATCAGGACGCTCAGTGCGACGACGACGCCGATGAATGCTAGAGTGAAAAGTCACATTTACATTCAACGCTGAGACATGTGTACCCACCGCCCTGAGAGCCGTCGATTTCAGGGACTTGGCGTGAGCTTAGGTACATAGTAATGGTCTTGTGTGTGACGTCGGGTATGCGATTCATTTTAAAAGACGTTCTCTCCTTGGGGTGGGTGGGTTAAGGTGGGGTATGCAAAGGAGGGCTCGATGGGAGAAGCGGTCGCTCCACGCCGCATGGGCAGCGCATGGACTATTCTTTTTATGGTAACCCCGGCCTGTGCTCTGACAAAGTACCACCCACCAACAAATCGAGTCACTACAGGATTCAATCCAACTAGTATAGCGTGTACGAAAAATATCCATCAAACGTCTAATTGTAAATGTTCCACGTCTGTCCAAAGACATCAGCAGTCCAGCCCAGGTCGATACTTGGAATACGCACCTTTCGCCACAACAACCCCCAATAGTCATTGACAGGGCCCTCGATCCCCCACGCCATCCCTCTAAACCACCAAAAGTTGGCCACGATCACAAAGGCAACCATACCAAACGCGACACGCTTCGTACGGTCCTTCCACCGCGCCGAGAATATACAGTGATCAAGGATGTGGGCAAACATCAGTACCGCGAAATACAGCGTCGGAAGCTGTCAAGAGTGGGGTCAACGAGAAAAGGAGAGACGGTGGCGGACTACGCACATAGTGATGGACATAGGTCACCCGGCCCATGATAAAGAACGGCACTGTCCAGCTCCATCAGACACGGCTGTACCGCGAACCTCCCTCCACGCACCATAATGCATGAACCAGCCATAAAACGCAATCTTGCCCACGTACAAAGAGTGACCCCACCCTTCTATCACCATCGTCAACGGACACATATAAACAACAACAGAACCACTCACGGGCATCCATGTCAATATATTTTCGTTGTTGGCGGAACAGATAGAATACCAGTAACAAGAGAGACACAAGGACGCTCGCAGAACTACCCCACCAGATGATTGGTGTTCCCAAGAGATAGTATTTCGGCTGATTGTCGCCCCACCCACACATTCGCAAACCCAACCGCATAAACGGCCAGTCCGTCGGACTCGACGCCAGTATATCCTCCTTGTCCGGGTCCGGTATGAGCGCATTATTGGACGTCATCATCGCCACGTTCAGATGCCAAAAATCGCGCAAAAACGACGACCGGTACAGTTTCACATCACCTGGGGGAACTGAAACAAGAGGTCAGAAAGGGAAATTTCCACCAACACCCGGCACGCACGGCGATCGTTCCAGTGACTCTCTACATTCCAATATGTATGCGTATCGCTCGGATCATTTTCTTTGACGCAGCTGACTTCGACCTGTTTGAAACCCCATTGCGGCAAAACAGCATTCGCGGCGCGCAGATAACATCCAAGCGTCTGGTGTCGGAACCGCAGTCTAGTCGTCAACGAATGCACGCGTGTGACATGAGCACCTTTGCCTTGTTTCATATCGTCCACGATCTCGACTACCCAATTGTCATACACGTCTCCGACGCTCGAGTTACCATAGCAAGAGACTTCGTTGTTCAGTTTGGTGATGGGCGCTGGGATCGGGTGTGTGTGGAGGTTTCGCGTCGTCGGTCCGTGCTGGAGTCGCACAACATCGCCGTGCATGAGAAGCCTGAGCGGGTTATTCGGGTTGTATTCGGGCGCTTCCCAAGTCGGAAGCACGATCCATTCATTGTTCTCGTCCTTGTAGTGATAACAAGTCACTTGCTGTTGCCCAGAGCCGAGCGGGTACGTTTGGACGTGAGAGTGGAGCAAGCCACCACCCCAGCCCATGCTCTTGAGCGTAATTTTGGAACCATATGCGATCTCTAATAGATCCGTGAGCACAATCGAATCCTCGGACTATGATATGACACCAACCAAGTGGGTTCTTGTAAAAGTCGTTGCCAACGAGATGTGCCTGAAAGAGCGAGCTCATCTGTGCATCCCCAGGACCCGTGTGATTCAGGATGAGAAAATGTATTTTGAAGGTCGTCATGTAGACAAGAATGGGGAGGATGATCAGACAGAGAACGCGTGCTCCCCAGTGGCGTAGCTGATCCCGCTGCAGAAAAAAAAAGACGTGAGTGGGAATTGGTGGTCTATATGCGCTCCGCTGCCTTACCGTAGACATGCGCAGATCGCCAAACTTGTCCCAGAGGTCCTCGATTGTGTACAAGCCCACGACAGCGGTAACAAAGAATCCCACCCACTTGACGCTGAGCGGTCGAGGATGATCGTTAGACTGCCACAAAGGCAACAAGAGCCAACCCACCTCGTCACACAGCCGATCGAGATACCCGTCAGGGCGAGCCACATCCACCAGTCGAAAGAAAACGAACTATGCAACACATGTATGAGTAGCCGTGAACGATCCATACAAGACGACTCACTGATATTGTTGATTATGAAATTTAGTGAGGAAAAAGACCGTGGTAAAGGTAAAGAATAACAGCATCGAATCGAGGAGAATGAACCGTGAAATACATAGCCATGCCACGTCTGACAAGACCTCGTCAACAGCCCCGTCAAAGGCAATATACAGACAGGACTTACCGCACAACACCATGAGTGCGACCAAATGACATGCCCACGTACTCATGCCCAGCTCGACGGCAGTATACCACCCAAGTGGCACGAGCGCAACGCCATACATGGCCACAAGCACGCGCATGGCTACATAGGGCACACTCGCAGGATACACCTCACCGCTCTTAAACTCAAAGCCCCCGTCGTAACCCGTCAGGAGCCCAACGAGCCCAACGAGCATCTTGCCCAACGGCGGGTGTACGTCGAAATAAAACTCGCGCTTGAGGTAGTGCGAGCCAAACTTGCCAAAGTGAGCCTCGTCCCAGACGACCATGTTCGCGAGCCCGATTTTGTGGAAACGTGTCCAGCAGGAGAGAAGGGTGTATATCGCGGGTGGAACGTGTTCCGAGTTTTGTTGGATGAATTCGGTCTAGACGTGTTAGGTTCAGTGACACATCCTTAGTGGGGACTGCGGAGGGGACGTACGATGGACGTGGGTGGTGGTGAATACGGTTTGTGTATCCGCCCGCTGTGGACTCGACCGGTTGCAAATCTCTGCTTGGAGTACACATCCTTGCCTTCATCGTCGTAGCGTGCTTGTTTTTCCTGTTCGTCTTCGCTCATAAATCCCCCGCTGCTCCCTGGCCCTCTTGCAATGCGTCGTCTCGCTGACGTGTCCTCAGCCATGTAATGCAGAGGCAAAGTCTCTTCGTGCTGGTGAGTCGAGGAGGTAACCCAAGTACGTGGTGGTGGTGGTGAGTGTTGAAAAGGGTACGAAATCTCTTCGAAATCGGATGACGTTCGCGGCGTTGAGCCGGGTGGTGTGCCAAAGTTTATTTCGATTTGGGGTGGTGTCATCAGCCTGTTTGCTGGTTTTTTTTCGCCTCGTGCTGGACTTGTTAACTCAGCCTCGCTACGGACTGACACGGTGACAGGGTCGGTGTGTAGTGGACCGTGCAACTTTGCAGACTGTCGCGGGCGCTACGGTCAAAAGGAAATATGTTTGGTTCCGTTGCCACGTCGGACCTAACTAACGCCACTTGAACGCCACGTTGATCGCAGTTCCGAAGATATCAAACAACATTTCGTATAGACATGGTGCGTGCAGTCAGTACTTGACGCGCAACACTCTAAATGAATCATATAGCCCGAGTGCCTCGCCTCAGGTACCTTCGGCCTTCATCTCGCGGCCGCTCGTAATGATGCTTGAATGCTATACCACCTTGGCCATCGTGGCCTTAAGCGCGTAGGGCCTCCATTTGGAGGCCCATCTCCTAGATCCTAGATGAATATAGGTGGGAACAACGTGAGTGCCTCGAGGCAACCTCTACCGCCATAAGTAACGATGTTGGTCCCGGAGCAAGAACAATATCAGACAACATTTCGTATAAAGATGGTGCGTGGTCAGTACTTGAGACGTGCAACATCCTACACGAATATAGGTAGGAACAGCCTGAGTGCCTCGCCTCAGGTAACCTCGGCCTTCATCTTCCGGCCGCCAGTAATGGCGCCTGAATGCTATGCCACCCTGGCCATCGTGGCTTAAGCACGTAGGGCCTCCATTTAGAGGCTCATCTCCTTCGTTCTCGCTCTTTGTTCCTCCCGTTCATAAACTGTCACTTCAAGGCAGTTGATCCCTGACACACAGTTGTGATCTTTCTCTATACCAAGAGCACTAGCAGGTTGCTTATTGGCGAACTGCTGCACAACTAATGGACTCCACCGGATCGTCGACACCGGCGGCAACACCATGCCACCCAGAATCGTATTTGCACCCCACACGGTTGTTGGTCCCTTCCCGGCCATCTGGATCATCCTCGGCAGTTAGGCAACCAGGAAGAGTCCGAGGGCAGAAAACCTTGTTCCTGGAGCAGGCTGCCATTCTCATGCGGCCTGAAAGGAAGTTGGCGCAGGCGCCAACGGTCTGGAAAAGTATACGGGCCATCATATTAGCGTCTTGTGAGTCGTCTACCGATGAAGCAGGCTCTCTTTCTGATCCGTGTCTTATCAGATTTCAATGTTCTGCTCATTTGTATTCCAGTATCTGTATGTCTTGTGATTTCCCTCTCGCTTGTCTTGCGGTAATGTTTGCTCGATCAGTGGGCACTCCATTTCGCGTCGCCCCATGAGCACATCCTCATCACCGCCTGTACGTGGTTGTCCCCCGTTCCACACCGGTTTCTCTCATCTCATCTTAACAGTCTCCTTTCTGGCCATCATATCTCTTGCCAAGGTGGGCAGATGACTTGGGAATCACAGCATAATGTTCATGAATTGTTAGCTGCTCGCATTTGCCACAGATGAACTATCCATACGAGTCGGACATACCCTAGGCAGCCTCATCAGTATTACACTTGTAGGTTGATCAGTAACTTTCTCGTAGCCCTCTGACACCTCTCTATTTAGGGAAATGCGTAAGTGGTCCCTCGCTCCTCTTCTCGCATGTTTATTTATCCGCCCGTTTCTGCATCAGTGTCGAGTTGATCATTTCGGTATGTTGAATTCCATTGTGGCATCTCCATGTCGCAACTCATTGCACGTTCCGTGAGATCGTCGCTTTGGTTAGATGCGAAATAGACATTGTGCAGTCATCCCGTGAGTAAAAGGTTTTTTACCGTCAGTTGTACGTCTCCACTGATTTTGTTAGTTGTCGGGTCTATACTGAGTAATTTGTGTAAGCTTCAGTCAGATGATCATTTTTACCACCGTTCATCTTACTCTGCGACAGTGTTCGTGCTCGGCACGTGTTTCTTCGTGGGTGGTTTGAGGTACTCGGAGCAGGGATTTGGGCCCAGTACGAGTTTCTCCACTTCATGGTCATTTGCATTGCTTGAAATCTTGTATCAACAGTGTTGGCACAGACTAACACATCCGTTCTTACGATCAGTTTTATCGCCGTCCTGCTTCCCAGTGCCTTCATGATGTCTCTCGGGAACTCGTTCGATTCAAATACCATTGATTCATTGGTCCTCAAAATGAGTCATGGGGTGCGTTCACCAGCACCAGGGACAAATGACTATCTCTGAACTTTTTCGCAGGTTTCCATGATCCTTCTCTTCAGTAAGGCGTTGCTTCCAAGTCATGATCACATGACCAATGCGATTTTTCCACTTCTCTAGTCTATGCGTCCTACCTCTTCTTTCAACTTTTTTCGCATAAAGATCACTATCGACACGATAGTGTTAATATTCTGCAATCAAAAAATACACCAAAAACCCATTCAAGTTACAGAAATTCCGTCGTGGCACGGTACCAAAATACACTGAGACACCGTTGGTTGACACTCCTTCGAGTTCCCTCCCACAGATCCATATCTTGCCGCCAGAAGAGGAAACGAGCGTTGCTGCTGATCTTGAGTCAGGACATGTCTCACCAACATCCGAGGAGGGATTCGAAGAGCCTCGAATGAATTTTCCTGTGACTTTCGGGCTGTTGGTTGCCGTAACTGCTGTGAGCTTGCTGGTTACATGCCCTCTCGACGAAGGTCAGCATTGACGTTCTACCCAGCTCGTTGCTGTTACTGCAGAGTTTCTAGTAGACTCCTTCAGTGGGTTGACGAGCACTGGCCATGTTAGCAAGGAGTTCGTCGGAATCATTCTCCTCCCCATTGTCGGAAATGCTGCAGAGCATGTCACAGAGCATGTCAAGGCTGTGACGTCGTCTGCCAGGGACAAACTGACGCTCAGTCTGAGTGTTGCAGTCGGTTCTAGTATTGTGCGTTCTCAATCACATACTGTTAAGGTTTAGACCACAACTAACCTTTGTTCCGTCAGCAAATTGCGCTCGTTGTCATCCCGTACGTCACACCACATTTCCCGATTGCTTTTGTGTTTAGTTGACGACACAGGTTTGACGTCACGTTGGGATGGATTCTGGGAAAGCCACTTACCCTTTTGTTTGACCCTCTCCAGTCTATCGTCCTGTTCCTTTCAGGTACGTCATCTGTTTTGCCCTTCACCCACAAGGATTCTGTGACCTCTGATGCTGTATGCAGTGCTCACCGTCAACTACACGATCCAAGACGGTAAATCGAATTGGCTCGAAGGGACGATCCTGATATGTACGTTCTGTTCATCACCCCGCGACCTGGTTTTGACTTGGACGTGACACCCCAGGCCTCTACTCCATTGTCTGTGTTACGTTTTGGTATTACCCTGGTATGTCGTTACTTGGAGTTGGCGAACCGTGTTCTGATTTACTTGTACATTTTAGGTGCGGAACCTCTGTTGACCTGTTAGATGGTGTGTCCAAGGACCTATGCCATAGAAAGTAGTGCATTTGTGCTCCATAATCCAGCATACTTTCTTAGTGTTCGTTAATACTGGTCACAACCATGTATTCATATGACAACATTTTGTATGAACAAACAGCATTTCTGATAACAAAAGGAGAATAAACATCCTACTGGTGGCGAAGGTACTGAGCTGGGTACAAAGTCAATAACCATGACAATCAAGAGAGAACACACCGAGCTTACCGGTTACCATCGCATGGTCACGCTCATACGGTTCCAACGTAATCTGAGCGATGGGTTTGAGTTTACTGGCTCTGAGAGTCTGCACTTCTTGCGAAAACACGACAGATGGTGCGATCGTCGAGTCGACGCAACTTGCTTTTATGGAGATGACGACATGTCCGCCATCCTTGAGGAAATACTGCGCATTGTGAATGACTATACGCGCTTGATCCGGCTGGGCAATGTCTGCAAAGATCACGTCGACGGTCGAGATGAGCATACGATACTTGTTTGGTAAGCGGGCGTCCTCGACGATGGCTGGTGCCCTAGTCCTCAGTAGACTGGCTTGGGTGAAACAGCATCTACTCACGGATGACATTCGTCCGTTTTTTGGCCATGTTAATCAGGTCTCGACCTGATCGCGCTGAGAACTCCACCGCATATACAACACCTTCCTGCAGAGCACAAAAATTGCCTTCAGCAACACGAGCAAGAAACCAACGAAAACACGTACGGGACCAACGATATCAGCGACATGGCTCACGCTCGTACCACTCGCAGCACCCAAATACAACACCTTTTTGCCCGGCGCAATGAAAATATCATCCATCCCACCCAACACACCCGCCGCCAGCTTACTCCGAAACGGATTCCACACCCGATACTCCACCTTGGTCTCCTCCACCGCACCCTCGATCGTAATCCGCTTCTCCCCATACACGCTCTCCCCAGGAACGAGGTTTTTCGTGACCAACAAGTGATCCTTGCCTTTGGCGATGAATATCCCTGGGTGTCGGTGGGGCTCGAGGATGACTTTGGCGCCGCCGCGTGCACCACCCCTGCCGCCCCTTCCAGCTCCACGTGCACCTCGGCCTCCGCCACCTCCGCCACCGCCTCGACCTGCAGCACCTCGACCGCGCGCTTGGAAACCACCGCCGCGAACGCCGCCACCTAGATCGCAGGTCAGATCGAGGATATGGAAAAGATAATGTTGTGAGATGCACCACGACCACCCCCGCGACCACCCCCTCTCGGAGCGCCACGCCCACCACCACCTCGTCCTCCAAATCCACCGCGGTTACCTGATGCGCCTGTGACAAGAGTCGTATGCAGAATAAAAATATCACAGAAGAGGGACGCGAACCGTATGCCATTTAGTTACCCTCCCAAGGCTGGCTTGAACCTTGATCTTGGCCTGGTGAACCTCGAGATAAACGAATTCGCTTCACGCGAGGCATAAACCAAAAATTTACGACCCGCTTTGCGATGTAAACAAGTGCAAACTGCTCCTCGGGCTTCATCGGCCCGCATAGCCGGTTCATCCTCGAGGCTCTTCTTTGGTACATTGCGCTGCTGCACATGGCTTGGGGAGAAGTTAACGAACGTGACCTCAAAGCGACTTGCTGCTTTATGGCCTGGACCACCTTCTTTGTCAAACCATGCAGCAAGTCTCGTGATGTGTGCTAATTAAACATTGGTACGCTGGATGTTGATCACATCTCTCATAGACCCTCACTGTGATCCCCCGTACGTGCAATCTAATCACTTATGGAAATCGTAAATGATCACTCGTAAATGGCTACAATGCCTGCTCAATGATATATGTATGATGAACAACAGTACCTAGTACCATGACACGACGCGGCTTGCAAAGTTCGCAAAACATATAATTCGCTGCAGAGGTGTTAGCCTGGCAAGCCGCTTGTACATCAACACAGCTCCTAGGCCACTGATCCCCGTGGGGGGGTCGAAACGTTCTTTTTACCGCACGGCTTCAAGGTTGGCAATATTTGGGACAGATCTATGTAAGTGTTGTCGGCCCCGAACATGCCAGTGCAGTGTAGCTCTGACCCCGCATTTATAATTTGTGATATTTATACATGCACGACTGAAGACAGCCTTTTGACCGGGAATCTGCAATTGCCGCACACATCGCTCCTGTGGTCTTCCTCTGACTCGTCATTCGGCCGCTACCCTCAGCTCCCTTCAAGGCTCAAGGTGCAGGACGTCAACTATGCATGGCAATGGGAGTATGTCTGGGTTCCGGGAATACAAGACTTTCGGATCGAATGGCGCCAAGGCAGCGAGCCAGTTCGGTTCCGCTCCTCGTTACCATCATAGAATGACGGAACAGATGATGTATCTGCGCAGCATGTTCAGCCGCCAGCGTCCTGTGCTCGATACATTTATTCCGAATCCTTCCTACCTCCTACCTTTCATTTTTGTCACTTTATTGCTGCCATCGCCGCTGCTCGTGTTCGCCCCGCTCACATCCACGGACCACGTCCTCCGACGTGCAGTCAGCATTGGCACAGTCTCAATTGAACGACTTTCTGTCCCGTTGGCCATTTACATTTGTGGTCGATTGAAATCTGATTCTCACATACACGTTGTAGTTGTGCTCGCCACTGCAGTTATTTATGACTACTGTACGCCAGCCATGTCGATTTTCATTCTGCCAAGTTGGTCTGACCACCATATCTTTAGGCCTCACAATTTCGAAAGAGGTAATAGCGTGCTAGCACTCTGTATTCAAACAGCTGTCTTCCAGCTGACACTTTCTCAGCTTACTTACGTTTGGGTTTGTAATCGACATCTTTCCACGGGAGCACTATATATTTAACAGCACCTGTGGTAGAAAAGACCCTGGACATGGGTGTCTACGCTGTTTCTTGTCGTGAGCATGCTGGGTTCAACTGCCCCGCAGAATTTATTAAACTTCAGGCGCATATTAGATTCGTTATGCGGGTTGTCTTAGTGAGTTAATGCCCACTAGTAAGTGTTTCAAGTATTGATGTCAAATCCATCTCGAAGCACATCAGTATTCCGTATGTTCATGATATCAAATTGCACCACAGAATGTCAAGTTGGAAGTACTTTCATACTTGGCTCAGTGAAGGTGTGACACTCGCCACCGTGTCTCGTCAATCACTTAACTGCACACTGCACCTTGAATGATATAGACGTAAGTACCCAGTTCCACATTCGAGAACTTCTAAGTATTGAAATGGTCTGATAGGTGTGAGTGCTTCCGAATGACCATTCCCGAACGTAAACTAAATTCGAATATCTTCAAGGCTATATAACTTATCTTCTATGGGGTTGGGCTTGGACGATTTGCTGGATGGCTGGTGATAGTGAGCGTTTGCAATCCTCCACTCCTTGACGAGACCTGATGATGATAATGATTGGAGTGGCAATGGTTCTCCGCGTGTATGCGATGTACAACCGGTCAAAGATCATTCTGGGTGTCCTGCTTGTGATATACGTCCTGGAGGCAGCCATCCTCCTCGTTAACGCCAGCATCTACAGTGATCCAAACTATATTACAAGTATGTTACGAAGGAAGTCAACCAATCCACTGAGTCCTTTATGAGAGTCTGCCTCCCAGTGTCGATTGCCCAACGCTTCGATGTTTCAATTTGCAATATCATGCCCAGCACACCAATGTGGAGCATTGCGGCTGCAACTATGCAGTGCATTCTAGGCACTGTCCTGTGCACTTTGGTGGTGGTAAAGTTCGTGAGAGGGTCACTACAGATGTATCAAGCAACGAGGAGATGGGAGGCGAATAGCTACATTGCTCTCCTCGCCAGAGACGGTCTTTTCTATTTCCTCGCGTATGTCTCCCCTTTTTTCTAGTACAGACATAGCAGCTCATCGAACAAATACACCATGCTCAGCACCCTGTTGAATAGTCTAATCATCTTGTTTTGCAGCTTCCAGAGAATTACTGGCCAGGGATCGGGCATACTATTGACCTCCGTTTTCGCCAACATTATCCTATACACCCTCACACCGCGGTTCGTTATCCATGTACGAGAGTTATACGCCCTTGACTCGCAAGGTCGCTGGGATGTTGGGTTTGGCTTGTCGAGTGGAACAAGGGGCAATGTCGGAGGCTCGACGACGATCGAGACGATAGCATTTGCAGAAGCAGCTGCTACCAGTAGCTTGGAGGAGGGAGAGGAGAGCTATGGATGACTCGGGAAAGAGAGCAGAGAGTCGGGTCATTCTCGATCGAGGATCCGATTGTTTTAAAGTTGTATATTGCTACCGCGCAGGATGTGAAAGAAATGGCGATCGTGATCTCGAACCTGCTTTACAATCGGGACCACTGTCTTTGTCAAGAATATCTCTACCCGCCACGGCAGACGAACCCCATTGTCCAAATCATGACGTCGACTGTGTTGATCCTATGATGAGTGATCTACGTAGTCTGGTCACCAGACTATGAACGATCAACTGAGGCGCCAACTCGTGCAAGATCTGCGGCGGTGTGACTAATTTCTGATTAATCAATCCACCATACGATAGCTCACAAGCTGATCACCCTCCCAGGTAATATTGGTCATCACAATCATTTAGAAAACGGCTAGAATGTCTGCTCGATCATATACAATGAACAACAACAACACCGAGTACCATCCCACAAAATATCATGTAAATTAATATATCATCCGCCCATCATACACATCATCTCAGATCTGACATCGACCAACTTGGCCTTACGAAAATTCAGGAGGTGTCTCGGATTGAAACGTAAGCGAATTCTGGTCTGTGCCGTGCAGATCGCGGAGACGAGCGACTTCGTCCCTTAGCAGTTCGACCTGCCCCAACAGTGCATCGTTACTACCAGACGATAGAGGAACGGGCGAGGAAGATGGGGTCGTGGAAATGTGTGGAATCGATGGACGCTGCATCGTACTGGATACATCTGTTCTACTCTTTGACGCTCTAGGCTAACACACACGAGTGAGACGACCGAAGCGAGGAAATGGAATGGCACACTGGTAGGCTTACCTCTGTTGCGAGGAACCCCATGAGGGCGTCTGGGTACGTCGATGACGTCGTACCTGCGAGAGGTGCCTGGGCCACTTCATGAGGTAGAATAAATGGTTCCACCACAGGCAGAGCCCATTCCTCCATTGAAGAATTTGGAAGTTGACCACCATTACGTTTCCTATGTCTCCTATAACATAATAGTGATGTAGCCACGAGGACGACAGCAACGACTCCGCCCACTATACCACCAACAATAGCGCCAATATTTGGTCTTGAGGATGTCGCCGTCCCGGACGTGGTTGGCGACGAAGTGGAAGATGGCGAGGCAGATGAAGAGACAGAATCCGATACATCCATACTAGCAGAACACCCATGAGAACGGCACCAATCGACGTACGACGAGACAGAGGACATACGTGTAAATGAAATAGTCAAACAACATCACCACGTGGTTCCCTGAGTCGACCGGCCGTATTATCATATTGTGTTCGCCGAGGTCCATTGACTCATTGACATAGACAGGTACGTTGTATTGAAAATCGGTGGATGACGATTGGGTATGTGTATACCTGCCCACTGTGACCTGGTCCAGCACAAAGTCTAAATCCGTGAATGCAGTGAAATCGTCAGGACTGTTCGCCATGATGAAGAATATGTACAAGGCATTTCCTGCAGAAGCAGATGTCCATGCATCAGGACAATTCAAGGAGATGGGGGGACCTTACCTGTAAACGTGAATTCGATTGCTTGTGTATAATCGCTACCTGGATCAAAGGTGGAATCGTGCCATGTACCATTGTACGCCAACGTCGCATCTGGCTTTATGACACATGTGGTACAATTGTTGCCAATATTCCACACTGAGTCACTGGGCAAGTACTGGGGCACCACAGCGCCAGTCAAAACCGCGTCGTCGACGGTCACATTTTGAAGCTTGGCAAGGGCGAAGCCGGCAAACAAAACAAAGTACAACCCGACCTGTCCAGAGCGACTAAAGAGTATCATGGGAGAGCCTGGGATACGAACTGAACGGAGTTAGTACTCACTTTTTTTTGGCTGTAGTCACGTTGGCCACCAGCCAGTTAAGCCGATTAGTATACCTCAACAGAACCTTACTGATGCCGTGTTATGTATGTAATGTTATGTCCACGTTCAAACCTTGGTGGGACTTGGGAGGGTCTGCGGCGACAATGAACTGCTCGGAGTGATATTTTGCCATACTGGACACTGAACACGTGGAAGCTGGTTATGATCGGACACCTCTTTGCAAAATCATCAATGGAAATGTTGGGGTTGGTCATACGGATACGTCCAGGCAGGATATTATCAGCTTAGGATTCATGAGCTGTCCAAGGTTATACGTGGACCCAAGCGAGATATCTGTTAGCTTGGGGTGTGCGAGGTGTCGAAGAAAAGTAACACTTGTGGCGCTAGGTTCATATAGCCCAATGAGATGAAGGTTGGGGGAAATGGATCCAACAGAGGTGGGCGGGTTCAAGAGTACTTGAGTACAATCTGCAGCCAAACCCGATGAACCATACAGGCAAGGGAGAGCTCGTACACGATGCGTGTAACCCAGAATGATGTTCCACTCAGTTTGCTCAAGGGTTTCTTGAGTGAGTAGACCTGAACAAAGCTAGATCAATCATCCATAGTAATCATCAGATGTAATAAAACCCATAATGCCGTACATTTTCCGATCCACCCATGAAGTTTCGAGAAGGCAACGTATGATAGGTGTCAGAGCAATACATCTGCAAACCCATTAGCTGGCACTTTTCCCAGGGCCCGGGTGGTCTGGAGTTCGGTATCGAGACAAAAAAATGTTGCAGCGTCCGTCTGGTCCAGGATTACAACTGTGTACTATCCAATTTGAACATCCGCATGAACAACGATCGGGCTCGTATTAGTACAATTCAGAAGTTTACGGTGGATGACAAGTCAGAGTAGCGATGAAGTATCGGGGTGATGACTTCCAAGATTGATTAATTGATTCTGCAAGGAGTGGCTCAAATCCCTCCTCGCCTCCCAAAGATCATAAGCAAGTGAGCGAGCCCTCACCCACCGCTCATAATACAGGTCACAAAGCTCCTGAGGTCGTTCGCTACCTCGGTAATAGCGATTGTTCCAGTGGGTAGTCAGGCTGAAATCTGGGTAAGGAGAGGCGTGAAAGAACACGCTGAGAGCTTCAATAGATTCTTCCTCGATGGGGGAGTTAAGGAGGTGAATGAACGTGTCCTTGGGCATGGTCAGGCCACGCCACGGATGGCCTTGGGAAATTTCTGTATAGCCACGGGTGTCTAACATAAAGTAAAGCACTCGGAGCGACCTGCATCTCTCTAATAGCTGTAGAAAGCCTCCGGGACTGATGGCGCTCGATGGTGTCCAGTCATAGTCCTTGCCCACCTCAAACCTTTCCAGACGAGGCCAAGAAGATGCTAAACACAATAACTCGCGCTCGTTCAAATCCGTGCCGCAAGAAATGTCAAGTGTGATGGATTTGATATTCGTGAAGACCATTAAAGGCCGAAGGCGGTCGAAGGTGATGTAATATGAAGACGCATCTTCGGGAGGTGTTTTATTCTTGGTGTCACGGACTCGGAGTGAGAGTCTGTCCAGGGAGTCACGATGTGCGCAGGCTTCTTGGAGGGCCACGAAAAACGACACGAGATCGGGCGCAGTGGGACGAGTGTAAAGAGCAACTAACAGACTATGAACCTCTGGGAAATAGGAATGGCGGAAGATCCTCCAGACTGGAATCAACGAATCAGAAGCAAGGTAAATGTCATGGAGTGCGGAGAAGGGTAGCACAGAGGCAGAGGCTCGGATAGCAGGAATGCGATTGACTACCGCATCGTGTACCTTGAAGGCCATGTAACGCAATTTGCGCAAGCGAGAGAGATGGGTGACAGCATCAGCGTTTAGACCCACGTCATAACACCTCACAGAACGGAGGTTTTCCCATCGACAAATGAGGCCCGAGATTGTGTCAGCGTGGGCCAATCCTGACACATGAAAATCCGTTACGATTGGACATCCTTCCACGAAAGCTTCAATAGCAACGCCAAGGTTTTCTGTGTGTTCAAACCAAATTGTTTCCAGTTTGGGGTGTGTGAGGTGTCGTAGAAAAGGAACAATTGTTACGCTGGGTTCGTGGAGTCCGACGACACGAAGGTTGGGGAAAATTGATTCGACAGCGGTGGGTGGGTTGCAGAGTGCTCTGATGCAATCTGCATCTAAACCTGATGAACCACGCAGGCAACGGAGAGCTCGCACGCGACGCGCATAACCCAGAATGATGTCCCACTCATTCTGCTCGAGTAGTTTTCGGAGTGAGTAGGCCTGCGCAAAATTCCGTCAGCCATGCACCATCGTGTACAAAATTTGAGATGCCTTACACCTTCCAGCGACTCTGCCTGTGATGATCCAGGGAGACATCGTACCAGAGGTGTCAAGTCATCCAACTCGGCCCATATCATATCTAATGCCGGGTCCTTGAATGTCTTGCATGTCCTCGCCAGCGCAGCGAGATGAACGTTCGCATACCAGCATCGTCGTCCTGGTGGATATGAAGGCCAATGATGAAAAGGAGTGTAACAGTAGCTGAAGATATGGAGAAGGATTTCTTCTATGAGGAACGCGGGATGCATCGACGCAAAGTCGGATACTTTCAGAAACTGAGCTGACTAGATATCCGGAATGGATCAGTATTGAGAGGAGCAACGTTCAATCCACTGTCTTCGGCAGCTTTCCCAGGAATTTAAACCTCATCGACCAGATTGTTTGTACTCCCACAGTTCTAACTTTATGTAGCCAATCCGACTTGACCAATTCAATGAGTCGCTTCCCACACCCGAGGTCGAGAAGAGACCAATACGTGGAACCCGTAGCAAGATGGGGGATTACGCATGGGAGCAGGCTGGTCATACTCATTTCTCATCTAGACGACAGTCGCGTTGGTTTCGACTGTGCACTCTCATCATTCTAGCCTCGCTACTGTACCTCTCGAGAAAAATCTGGTTCAGAACCCACCCTTCCACCGAGGAATTGGCAAGACGAGCGGATATCCTCAATCAATGCAGATACATCAAGACGCCGTCTGGGCCTCCACTGAACTTTCACGCTCGCTCGAAATCTGATCGCTTCTCGCCTGAAGCGAAGCCAACGCTGATCAAGAACGCGACAATTTGGACTTCTGGGAAGAATGGGACCGAGGTCATTTACGGTGACCTGTTACTGCTCAAAGGTTTAATCAGAGGAGTGGGTGCCATCGCTCCCAGCCTTGTCAGCGGTCTTGACATTGAAGTCGTTGACGCGAATGGCGCATGGGTTACACCTGGTCTTGTTGATCTCCATTCACACCTTGGAGTTGGAAGTGCACCAGAACTCGATGGCAAGTCAATTTACTTGCCTCCTTCCAAACACCCAGTTTATTCATGGCCAGACAGGTGCAGACGATACAAACTCTGTCAAAGCACCCATCCTACCCTGGCTGCGCAGTCTCGACGGATTGAATACACATGACGACGGTTATGAGTTGGCACGCTCCGGTGGCGTAACAACTGCTCAAATTCTTCCTGGAAGCGCAAATAACATTGGTATGATCTAGCGATTTGCTTCTTAGTTTCCGGGGATGATATTTTGCTTTAGGTGGACAAGCATTTATCATCAAGTTACGAGAAACAAAGGAACGTACTCCTTCTTCCATGCTTGTAGAACCTCCATACGCTCTCAATGGATCGCATTTCGATCACAACCTCCCGCCTAGGTGGAGGCATATGAAGTGAGTCATCCGTCGCACTCCTTCTGGGAGACTTTACTAACGTTTAATAGACACGCTTGTGGTCAGTACTATACATACCTATCATAAGATAGAGCGTGGTTTTTATCGGATCCAATACAGGTGAAAATCCCTCAAGGATCTACTCCATGTCTCGCATGGACACCGGTTGGAATTTCAGGCAAGCATATGACACTGCACGCAAGATTCGCGACCGGCAGGACGATTTCTGTGCAAAGGCCGAGGCAGGTGCTTGGCGGGAACTCAAAGACTCGACTTTTCCGGAGTCCCTCCAATGGGAGGCCTTGGTCGATGTACTCAGAGGTAGAGTGAAACTTTCCGTACATTGCTACGAGGTACGCATATACATACAGTTTTGATAAGACATGGGCATTGAATGTCTTTGCAGGCCGTGGATTTAGATGTCATTGTCAGAGTACGTCCCCGTGTTCAAAGCAGCGGTGCGACATGGAACCGATCCCCTTTGACAGCTTTCCAACGAGTTCAAATTCCCTGTTGCCTCGTTCCACCATGCCGGACAAACTTACTTGGTCCCAGATCTACTCAGGAAAACTTGGGTGTGTCTCTACCCCAAAGGGTTTTCCGCCTATGATGAACAACTAACTTAAATTACTCGCGTTATAGGGTGGTATGCCTTCGATTGCCCTTTTTGCTGCCAACTTTAGGTCTGTTTTCCGATCAGATTGTTTTCTGCACTCACAACTTACACAGGAAAAAGCGCGAGGCCTATCGAGGTTCAGAATTCGCTCCTCGTATCTTAGCATCCGATGGTTTTCCTGTCGTGATGAAGGCTAGTCCTCGTGATCTGGGTACCCAATACATTACTGACGATGCGACAGTCAGACCATTCCGTCATCAACAGCCGCTATCTCTTACATGAGGCGGCACAAGCTCATTACTTTGGTCTCCCAACGAATATCGCACTTTTATCTATAACTGCGACTCCCGCGGATGCAATGGGTCTTGGTCACCGAATTGGTCATATCGAAGAGGGTATTTGCTTACCTCATTGTCTGTTTGATAAAATACTCATCGTCACCAACAGGTTATGATGCCGGTATGAGTAAATACATCTCATGTTATGCTGAAGGCTCACGGGACACACAGATGTTATTGTATGGGATTCGCATCCACTGAGCCTCGCTGCTACGCCTCAGCAAGTTTTCATTGATGGCATCCCGCAACTGAAGGTTCCCGAGGTGTCGATCAAGCCATTTGCATTCCAATCCCCTCCTAACACACCCGACTTCGACAAGGAGGCAGCAGACGCATTCGCTTACGAAGGCCTTCCTCCCCTTGAGCCTCGTTCCGTACAACACAGCATTTTTACCAACGTTAGCAGTCTCTATACGAGGTCAACAGATGTCATTTCCGTCCAGGATCATCCTCAAAGCGTTATCGTCCACGACGGCAAAATCGTGTGTTCGGGCGAGTGCTCCAGACACCCGAGTGATGATAAGCACGCCAAGATCATCAACCTTGAGGGCGGTTCCATCATTCCCGGTCTGACTATCTATGGCCCACCTCTTGGTCTGACCGAGATCCGCCTCGAGCCGAGCACGTCTGACGGCACTGTATTCAATCCTCTTGCGGCTAACCTACCTGCTATTCTTGAAGATAGCCTTATAAGGGCCATTGATGGTCTGCAATTTGGAGGTCGAAATACCCTGTGAGTCTGACAATGTATCCACCCGAGAGAATACGACATTTACGCATTGGACATCATCATCAGGTTGGCATATAGAGCCGGTGTGACAGCTGGTGTGGCAGCTCCTTCAGGATCCTTTGTCCAAGGCTCATCGACGGCATTTTCGTTGGGCGCATCAAACCTCCTTAGGAATGGATCCATCCAGAGTGACGTTGCTGTGCATGTTGCGATCACGAAGAACAGTGCACAGAGTGTCAGCACGCAGATCGCCGCCTTGCGTGCAATTTTACTCGGAAAAGGCAGCGACGCAATGCTCTCTCGTGTCCGAGCTGTACGTTTCCCTGTTCCTTTTTTTCGCTACGACGTTTCGCTAATTAGCGTGTTTGCTCCCCAGGGCACCGCAACATTGGTTGTCGATGTAAATAGCGCAGATATCATGGCGTCCTTGTTACGCCTGAAAGGGGAGTACGAGACACAGTTGGGCAAAACGCTCAGGATGACCTTTGCTGGTGCGATCGAGTCCCATCTCATTGCGTCGGACATTGCACACGCCGGTGTTAGCGTCATTGTCACTCAACCAAAGCCATTCCCAACTACATGGGACCAACGCCGATTGTAAGTATTTCCGGTCTTCTCCGTCCTGCCTCCTTTTTCTCTGGTGCTGAGATCTGAAATGCGCCAAACAGCCTCGGAGGACCACCGCTCACAGCGGACTCGCTCGTGTCTGCGCTGTTAGCAGCAGGCGTCCAAGTGGGTGTCGGTCTACAAGACGAATTTGAGGCGCGCAACCTGCGGTGGGAAGTCGCTCGGGTATGTTAATACAGTTCTGCTTGTACGCTTCCACAGTTGATCTGACCAACGCGGACACAAATACATCTAATACTCGCAGCTCGCCCTCGCTTCGAATGGCACCATCGACCAGACAACAGCGCTCGCGCTTGCGACTGTCAACGTCGAGAAGGCGCTTGGTATCGAGGTCGACATGCCTCAGGACCTCGTGGCGTTTAAAGGCGGAGATCCGTTTGGCTTTGAGGGCAAGCCCGTCGCTGTGATCTCGGCGCAGTTTGGGCGGACAGACCTATTCGAGTAATGTTTAAATTTCCCCCCTGGCTCTTACTGGGGATCAATCCAGAAGGACTGCTTGTGATGAGAACGATGAATATTCCTTATGATGACGAAACACTGCTGGTAGTACTAGTCACGGTAGTGGTACTATACCAAGTGTAATCAATTCTGTCCAAACCCTTCCAAACATCGTCGGGGCGGATAGCTGTCTTGGAGGAAGCCCAACCATACTCGTTTGTTAGGTCACCCGAAAGAAGTTTTCGTGCTTTTGTACCCACCCAGAAGAATCGTACCACTAGCACCACCAACGATAAGTCATTGGTACCGGGACGTTGAGTTCGAGGTAACGGATCTGTTACGGAGCGCAGCTGGGGAAAGTAACTAATAAATCATTAGGACGTAGCTGCATCTCGAGGCGTAGTGTTGGACACGTCTCACTTCAGTCGTGAAATGAGACTGAGGTACTCGTGCGAAAATTTATGAACGATGTAATACCAGTAAGTGCAAACGACGTGTTCTAGTAAGTACAACCATTATCTATCTAGGTTCGTATCTATGATAAAGATTATAACTCAACAGGATCCTTGGAGTACTTACACGGACTCGAAAATCAGAGGCTTGGTACAAGGTATACATAAAAGGGGCCATTACCCACCGAGAAAAGGTAGCAGGGCGACCATTTCTTCCATATCTAAACCACCGATGTCCATAGTATCGTCACACTCTGCTATCTCCTCCGGATCATCTGTCGTCCACTCCTCCCCATCCTCCGGCTCACTGGAATCAGTCCCTTGCGCAAACGTTATCGTCCTGATTGTCGACCCCCCGACATTACGCCCCGCTCCACTAGACAAGCCAAACTTAGTGTCAACGTGAATGTCCCAGCGGCCCTGCATGTCGAGATCGTGTAGCTCCCGTATGTTCATAACGAACCGCGGTGTGAGGTTGTATAAGAAGATGTTGGCGAAAAGTAAGAGCAGCACTACGCCCGGGAACTCCTGGCCGTTGATAAGGGAGGCATTAAAAAGCGGGGTGAGTAGACTATTCGAGAAGGTGCTGAGCATGGTGTTTTTTTAATGAGTTCGCTATGCCGGTAGGAAACGAAATAAGACGGGGAGACGTACGCAAGGCAATAGAAAAGACCATCTCTGGCGAGAAGTGTAATGTATTTATTCACCTTCCAACTCCTCGTTGCTTGATGCATCTGTAGCGAGTCCCTCGCGAACCAGGCGACCACCAAGATGCACAGAACAGTACTCAGAATGCACTGGATGATCGAGGCTGCAATGTTCCACGTTGGTTTGCCGACCGTGATAT
>JBBPQG010000295.1:0-24248 GCA_038092395.1 Boletus variipes var. fagicola | reverse complement strand
TGAGGCAAGAGCAAATAGATTGTACGAAGTACAGGAAGACAAAGGAGCTCAAGCGTGGGGAAACGCTAGAGCGGTATCTACGACTTATATATGTTGGATATACAAGCGTTAAGGGCAGGCATAGAAAAGAATAGAAACGGATGGAAGAAATGATGACTAAGTAAATGGAGACCGTCGGGACGCCGACGGGAGGAACACGTGAGAAGGATGTGTCATCATAGAAGAAGGAAAAGATAAGTCCAAGGAGATAAGACGAGACGTTTCGCTGATGCAAAGTAAAAGAAAAAGAAAGAATCGTAACAGTAGGCATAGAAAGAGATAGAAACGGGTGGAAGAGATGATGACTAAGTAAGTGGAGACTGTCGGGATGCCAGCAGGAAGAACACGTGAGAGGAGTGTGTCATCATAAAAGAAAGGAAAGATAAGTCCATGGAGAGTAAACGAGACCCATTGTTGATACAAAACAAGAAGGAAAAGAGAGAATCGTAACACAGGGGTCATGTGATTACTTTTTTTTGCGCAGGCACCACCGGGTGCTACAGCAGGGTCACTGAACTACTACCAATCCCAAGTGTAATCATTAGGTGCAGTATGGACTGCGAAACCAATGTAAAATTGAAAAGTGAGGCATCAACTCCAGGTCATGTGTGAACACCCCATGACACATGGAATTGGCCAGATTCCATTCTGGCCCTGTGCCTGGCTCCAGTCCTATGATGTGGTGACACCAGTACACTCCATATCCCCCGATAATTGTCATGTCTGACTCTAGCACATTGAGCCGCTCCTTGTGCTCACAAGGCCCAATCATTGACCCACTTCATCTGACTGGCACTCAAACTCGAAGTTCAAAAGTTCACAAGAAGGCAGCGAGTTGGAGTGAGGAAGAAACCTCAATGCTACTGGAGTTTCTCATTACTGAGTTACCCAAATCCGGTGATGGTAACTTCAAGAGAGTGACCTGGACGGGGGCAGCTTCTCTCATAGCAACCAGATTCACGGTCGTGAAGGGTGGCCCAAAAGATGCTGATTCATGTGAGCGTAGATTCCAACTGGTATGATTGTTTTTCTCTATTTAATTACAGCGGTGATTGTTACTACTCATGTATACTAGATAAAGAAGCAGTATGAAGCAGTTCTTGATCTCAAGATGGGTGTCTCTGGATTCTCATACGACGACAAGGATGGTGCCAGGATCACTCTCCTGCAAAAAGACATATGGAAAAAATTTGTCAAGGTATGTGATCATGTCATATCAAAAAAGCCACAAAGTGTATTACTGATTTGGTCACGTAGTTGCATTCAAATGCAAAAGCTTTCAAAACGAAAGGTTTTGCCCACTTTCATCAGGTTGAGGCATTGATGCCCGACAAGAGCTGGGGGCAGCATCTACTGCATCCCCCTATCAATCGCAAGCCACCCAACGGTTCTTTCCAGCTCTGAGAGCTGTTTGCTGCTGCTGACGACAATGGTAATGACACTGGTGCCCAGCAGTCAACGGGCTGCATCTCAGCACCATCATCCACCAGTGACAACCCAAACACCCTTCCCCCATCAACACCCTCCAGTTTTCTTGGCCTGGGACAACCCGCCAGCGTCGTTGGTGGACCCGCTCTATCCATGATCACAAGTGTTAGCCACTCAAAGAGGAAGTCGCCTGCCTCAATTGTCGAGTCAGATGCAAATACCACATGCAAAAGATCACGCCCTGCATCAGCAGCGGCAGTGGCACAGGAAGTGGGCAGTGCAGCGATGCAGGAGATCGCAGCTGTAGTAAAGGATTTTACTCATACTATGGCCCCACCTCCCCCGCCTGTTGACGACCTCAGCGCCATCATTGATGTCCTCAATCAACACATTGAACTCACACCAATGCAAAGACTTGATGTCAGCGATTTCCTTGCACTCGAGAAGAACAAAAATCAAGCAATTGTATTCTGGAAACTTGATGAAGCATCGAGGAAGATGTGGTTGGATCGTAGGCTGTCAGAGATTGAGGTTGCTTGTCAGGCCTGGGGATTCAATGGTATGACCATAAACAACTGAGATCTAAGTTGTCATACCATTTGTGATGCAGTAGCTGTTATATTGTACAATGTTCTTGTGCACAAAGCATGTGATACAGTGTGCGATATGGATAACAACAGTCCATGACATACACATGAATCAGTATATGATCTACTATGCTGGCATGTCATGGCAACATGCAAGCTCCTCCAGATAATCATCCCACATCGCTTGTGCAATATCATCATGGCATTGATCTGCATACCATCTTTCCGCTGCATCCGCAGGCCCATCACTGAGGCCTGGACCACCTGGAAATTGATCTCTGTCATCTGTGTCCTGCAGCCCAGGTTCCAAGTCAAGAATAGAATCCGGATCATACCATTGAATGAAATTGTGAATCACGCAAAGTGCGAGTGGGAGTCTTGCTTGAATGTGCATATTGTACTCAGGGGGGATCTGTAGAACATGGAATTGGCATTTTAGGACACCAAATATATGCTCAATAATGTTGTGAAGAGCTGCATGCCATAAGTTGAATAATTCTTCTTGTGTTTGTGGCCTGGAAATACTGTGAGTATCCACCATTGACCAAATCATATCCCATACCCCAAACGGCCTGCTCGACGCCACTCCTTTAAATGATACTGGACCCCCCGATATAGCACTAAGAGGGCATTGCAGGTCCTGAACCCTGCATCAGCTAGAAGGTATTTTCCTTGAGGTATATCCAGGTCATGCATATGGGCATCATGCCATAGCTTGGCATCCACAGTCAAGCCATCCCAGCCGGTGAGCGCATAAACAAAGAGAAAGTTGAAGTCACAGATGAATAGATAGTTTTGAGAAATATACCCCTTGTGGTTGCACATAAAGGGATGGTTGTCAGCAGAGGTAAAGGCGCGGATGTGAGTTCCATGTACTGCACTGATGCAGTCATGAAAGAATCAGAAGTGGGGATTTTTGGTGATCGTGGCTGCAATCAGGGTATTTTCCATTGGAAATTGGACCTGAGAAGTGTAGAATGGCACACTTGAAAAGAAAAAAAGAATCTGTTTAAAGTATCTTGTTTGAACTATCAGATGCAGGGAAAACAGAGTCAAGGAAAGGATTCTTACTTGCAAATTGTGTCTGACAAATGTTGAAACTGCTCTGCAACATGTCGAGATGACAGGCCAGTGACACAAGTGTACAGAAAGATGCCAAGCTGTTCCTCGACAGATATTCCGTGTTGTGAGTCCACAATGCCATGACGCCTCAATATACACACCAGCTGGTCGAAAACATTGTGATTGACACCTAAGCAGGTATGGATCCTGTTGGGATGGCCATTGAGCAACTCTAGCATCCACCCTTCGCTGGTCAGGATGGATGTATGATAAGAAATGGGTGCGGTGGGTGTTAGAAATATGAGGTTGTAATAGTAAGCAATTTGAGTGATGAGGAGGGAGATAAGGATGGTTAGGCGGCGGTGGCATTCCATCTGATATGACACTTGCATCTCTGGATCCATTGTGGTTGTGGTAGTAGCCCAAGAGTTCTTATCACTGATCACGCTGATCAGTAGGTAAGGGGTGAATCTGGCCGATTCCATGCGTCACAGGGTATTCACATGTGACCTGGAGTTAATGCCTCACTTTTCAATTTTACATTTGTTTCGCAGTCTGTACTGCACCTTAGAATGGCTAACATTTGGGTTTTTTCCCAGAGCTGTACTGCACACGCCTTTCGTATTTACATGTAAATGTTGTGGCCGCAGAGTCAACTCCTGGAAAGTCTGATATTTCACAGATGTCCTCCATCTTGAACATTGCAAAAGACTATGAACAGCTCAACGTACAAACACTCAGCCATGAACATTAGGTGATAGCAACAAGGTACTTGCCACAAGGAAATCGAATCACAACATGGATACGTTCAGATATGGGACAGCAAGGATGGTCGCTTGTTCACGGGGATCAAAGTACAAGTAATCCCGGAATTCAACAATGGTCTCCTTTGGTTCAACAACAACCTCTTTGTCATATCCTACAATTGAATCAAGCAGTTCAATACATCGTCCAGGTCAGAACTCTCGGAATGTCCAGTCCCTAGTTCTGTTGGCTACTCATGCGTTGCCCTGTTGCAGCATGGGGAACTTATCACATACTCTACATCCTGTGCTATCATGTAAACACATACACAAGTCGCCCTCATCCATCACCCTCTGCTGAGCTTTCATTGTGATCTCTCCTGACAATTGGTTCCTCGCAGTTAGTGAACAGAACAGGAAGATTACCATCAAATGACTCTCTCGTCAATTTAAGTATTGTTTCCCTCTGCATTTCGCCATATTTGAATGACTTATGTTCCGCTCATCTGTCTGTATGGTATTTGTTATGCTTCGTCCAGGTAGGAACAAGCGTAGCCTTTGAGTGATCAAGGGACAAGAGCGTCAAGTCAAAAGTATGACGAGGACTTATAGAATGGAGGGTTGAAGGTCAAGGGTACTTGTGGGGGTGTCCACACAAGGGTCAAGGGGACTGGGCTAAGACCAGTAGTTCAAGGGTTCAAGGGAGCTGGGCTAGAACCAGCAGGAAACGAGGCAAGAGCAATAGATTGTACACGGTACAAGGAGACAAAGGAGCTCAAGTGTGGGGAAACGCTAGAGCAGTATCTATGACTTATATATGTTGGATATACAAGTGTTAAGGGTAGGCATAGAAAAGAATGGAAATGGATGGAAGAGATGATGACCAAGTAAGTGGAGACTGTCGGGACGCCGGCAGGAAGAACACGTGAGAGGAATGTGTCATTATAAAAGAACGAAAAGATAAGTCCATGGAGAGTAGATGAGACGTGTCATTGATACAAAACAAGAAAGAAAAGAGAGAATCATAACAGTATTCAACTATTGTCTTGCCTGCACCACTTTCCAGAAACCTGTCAACCAGATTGACAGTGCTGCACTTGACTCATGGAAAACTGGTCAATTCGTAAACATGGAGGCGTTATTGAGCAGGAGTACAATTCCAAACCATCGCATGTGAGTACAATCACAGTGGTACTAGGTAGGACACAGCTCTTGTGGATGCCAAAATGGAAATTTTTGTTGTTCTGTTCTCCCATTCATTTTTCCTGATGCCAATTTACATTGAAGCCGTCAACATTCAGCCATACGTCATTGGCTACATTGCAAAAAATATAGCACTTGTTAGTGAGGGAGAAAGATACAAATACTATGCAGCCTGAGACACCACATTCGAGTACTTCCATTCATTCCATGTTAGCTTTCTCCTTCTGATCAAGTATCTACACCCTTCGAGCTTTGTTTCCAGAAACTGCTCACTGCACCCTGAGCAATTGTCTTGTTCATGGCAGGAGGGCACTGTGATGTGATCTCACACATGGACGACCTTATTCCGTGGTGTCTCTCAATTCAATATGCTATGTGGTTCAGGCATGTGCATGTCATGTTGGCATGCAGCGAATCTGACTGATGCTTCTAGAAATCCTATATGTATACTTGCCTTGGAAACTCACTGCAGTGTACGAGGTGTGATACAATCGTTCGAGCATGCTCGAGCCCAAATGCAATAGCATATGACTCGGCCACTCTTTGTGGTCTCATTGGTAAACTACCTAATATCTGCAACTCGCCCTCTCTGATAGATAACTGGATGGGAATTTGATGGTATCAACATTGTGATTCAACATCACTTGTGTGAAGCCCTGTATGCAGCGGGTCGCACAAGGGATGCAGTTGAGTGACTCCATGAAACAAAGGGTGGAATGAGAGGGGGGGGACAAACCTGCATGGTGAGGATCTGCAATGGACTCATGGTGGGTGGTTACACGTCTTGTGTATGAGTCATTGCACATGTAACATTTCTCGTAAGACTTCAAACAATGTTTCTCTGTGAAATTGGAGCATCTCAGAGATGTATGTGGAATACATGCCTATGCTGCCACATCTGATGGACCAGTAGCATCGCACCTCCCACAACTAGAATTAGTCAGGAATGGAAAGGATCATCACTGTACCACACTCTTATTCGTTTGACCTCAATGTGGAGCTAAAGATGTACAACTGCCTCAGGAGGGCTTCCTGGACCTTGGTGTGTGGCAGGTCAGATGAAACTTCCATGCATCGCTTTCCGAACCTCATCTTTTTCACCTTATCGCACCTGCTCAGACTGATACTACTCACCACGTGGACACCCTCACCTTTGGGATGATCGAGGTCAAGATGGGAGACAACCTATCTCAAATAAATGTTCTGTATCTTGTTCACTCTTGTTTGGGTGCTCTCCTGGAGCAAGGAAATATGAGAAGTGTGTATTCATTCAGGATGACGTTATGCTACCACCCTCACCAAACACAGACGAGGCCTTGTTACTTCCTGGACTAACATCACTACCCACTCCAGTGTGTACGGTTCCAATGGACAGAAAGATGCAAGCACGACAGCTTGTTGCCCATCTTAGACAGCCATTCGGGGCACTATTGCTCACCCTAGTGTCGGCAGATGAAAGTACAATGGCTTATAGGCGCATCGTGTCTGATAGCTTGATCACTGTACAATTTCAGGAGGACGTCTCATTGGATGAAATTTGGACAATGTACATATACTCGACGATTTGTAACTAAACAGTGTGGTATCTTGGACATATTGTCATTAACGTCACTATTTGAATCGCGTGTCATCCCGGCCGACCAACCCAGCTAGACCAGTAATTGAATGGTCTAACCGGTGCATTCATTGAAAACATGCGCATCTGGGTTTAGTATCCGCACAAACTACTTTGATCTGCATTCAACAATCTGGTGACATGCAGCAAAAACTGAGTGTATGAATTGATCTATATCAGCAAGAGGCAATGTGAACCACATCTTCTCCGTCACTTTCACCTTTACTGTACTATGTAGTCGCCGATGGTAATTGGTGCGTGCTGACAATTGGGGCTGTAGAGGTATCAGCTGACCATTGGACAAGAGTCATGATATTCCCTGCTTGTCAAATAGACGGTGGTAGCAAACCACATGTGGTTACATTTTTGCCAGATGGAATGTACCTTGTGAGTAGCCACAAGGAAACTGTTTGGGTGTGGAGGGTGGAAGATGGCAACTGGCAGATGACAACAATACTGGAAACATTGTCTGCCCTGTGTCTCTGTATTACAGGCTGCCCCAGTGTCGAACAATGGCAAATGGATCGCAGTGGGAACAGCTTGGGGCTAGGTGGTGTTTGCTTGGGACATGACAACATTTGAAAAAGTATTTGCACACATGCACAGTGGACGACTACTATGGTAATGGTAACAATGGGGCCGGTCTTGCTCGCATATCACCCACATCTCTTCCATGTTCATCTTCAGTGTTTCTTGACGAAAATGATTCAGTTAAACTCAACGATTTTGGTTTGTCAAAAGCACTCCCACAGGCGAGCCGCAAGCGTCGCCAACACTTATGTCGGGGTACATGTCGTGGTTTTCTTCCTCTTGCTCAACCTTGACACAAAACCTGCAGTATCAGACGCCATACTAAATGTCCCCGGAATTGATGCAGGAAAAGGTCTACAACTCAAAATCAAATGTCTGGTCCCTAGAATGTCTTGTATACGAACTTTGCGCCCTCAGGCCCCTATTTCATGAGGCAAAGATGCATGCCAAGCTCAGTGTGTTCATATGGTATGTTATGTTCTCTAAATGCACTTCTTGGCATGGTACAAATCGAGTTATAGAAACAGATGCATACCACCCTTGCCAAGAGGTTATAGCAAAACATTGTCAAGCATCATTGAAGCAATGCTAAATCTGAATGTGAGTTCTTGTTTGCACCTCACTTGATTCAGTCGTTTGATATCGTACTGCTGTGCTAGCTGGCAATGAGACCCTCAGCCACACAACATGAACAATTAGCCCTCATCACCAAAGTTATTGAGGCATATTTTTTTTGTACCACTGGCTTTGCTCTCTCGTGTTGTATGCTGAAAACGAAAAAACCTGCTGTCATCACAAAGGAACGTGACATCCATGGAAGAGAGGCCACCCTGGCTGAATGAGCAGCGAAACTCACTGCTTTAATGATAGAAAGGGGCACCAAAATCCTCCATTTCCATAACATTGTCTCAACAGTGCAGTCTCAGCTTGACACACGGATACGGGAAGCAATAGGGAAGCATGAAGAAGAACTTTGTGTCGTTGCTGTGATGGCAAGACGCAAGGAGGAGATTCTTTCCGTGGTGCAGCAATGCGAGTAAGAGATACCTATTCGACACGTTGCATGCATGCGAGGAACAGATCAAGATGGAGATGGAAGCAATGAGTACAAACAAGATGCAATGGCTAGCTGCCAGGAAGGCAGATTTGGAGGCAGAGCAAACCAGACTCAAAGAGGCACAAAAGGATCTGGAGGCCAGGTTGGTGGTGCTTTCTTCTCAAGAGGTCAAGATACCAAATGCTCGTTCAAACATGGCAACCCCAATCATCGTAACCTTGTGAGACCCATGCAAAACCTTATGCCCTCCACCATGAAAGGTGTCATCCTCACACAGACTGGTCAACCACTCACGACACCTACCCCAGCTGAACTCGTGAACCTTTTCATCTAAAGTTGGGCTCGACTTTGCAAAGATATTTGAGTTTGAATCAAAGCTGGAAGACGACAACAGCGACTCAGAAGAAGGAGCGATGCCACCTACACCCGTGGTCTGAGAATGACCACTTTTAGATGCCTCAAGTCACTCTTTCAGGTCGGGCGAGTCAACCTCGGGATCAGCACTTTGTGCGCTGCCTACGCGGCTTTGCAAACCATCTATCCAAGATTCGGCACAAAGACCATTTAGTATGCAGAACAAGGACTCTTTCTGTTTCTGCCTCGGATCCCACAGGGTCCCGTCTTTTGGTGTACACAAATCCAAATCAGCCAAGTCAAAGTCAGGAGGGGAGGAAACCATTGCACCTCCATACAAGCCTTCAATCCCAGTCCGACCATCGAGTACAACCTCTCAGACGAGGAAAATCTCCCGAGTCCATTCCTTCGACGAGGGGAACGTGGACGAGCTGCACTTCCCAGCAGTGTGACGTTCAAGGCAAACAACCAAGCATGGGGAATTTGTTGAGGGCTGTTGGGGCTGCAGGGTTGAAACTGGGGAGCAATGCCACCAAGGCGTTGGGGTACAAGGTGTCATCATCACCCAGGCCGTCTCTCGGGGGTGCAAGACCATCATTGACGAACATGAAAAAGGTGTTGTCACAATTGTGACACGAAATTGTTGGTTGATTTTCTGCTCATTTAACACTGTATTATGAACAACTGATGGATTTCAACAATTGATGTCTATTCTACTGAGCTCAGTGAGCCACAGAAAGGGCTCATGCTCATGGAAGAACCGAAAAGGGCCATGGAGAAGGGCGATGCTTGGGAGCATACTGCTGCTACAATGACCTTTCTAAAGCTAGTCAAGAGTGAGTCTAACATTTATCAACTACAAACGTGAGCTCACGCTTCACCTGCTGAGATCATCCATGCTAAACTCCGCGAGAGTAAGCTGATGGATGTCTCTGTCCATCAGCTGGGACATAAGGATAGCGCGCTACTCGCTGTGTACGTGTTGGCCACATGTTTGAATTACAGTGAGTGGATCTTGTGCGCTTGGAATCATGTAGCTTAATGTCTCTCCAGGCAACATGAAAGGGTCCATTGAGGACAACAAAGACCTTCCGATGCACATCATTCATATGTTAAAATTTTCAACCACTTTGGTTATGTTGTCGGCCAAGTTAAAGGGTTCCAGATTCTGGGAGACTTAATGCGACACGGTAATGAACTACTGCTGTTGTTTTTGATGACCCGGCTCTTTGTATTGATCCATGTGAGTTAACTGACCTGTGGGAAAAGGTTGTGGATTACAGAAGCAATGATGATGTTTTGCAGGTGAAGCTAGGAAGGGGCAAGCTGAAGGAGATTCGGACAAGTCTCATTTGCTTGGACATTTTCTAGTCCTTTGGTATGTACTGAGAACAACAATATCAGTTCTCAGTAGCTGAAAAAAGACCCAGTCCACCCCTTTACTCAAGAATTTGTCAACCAGAGCCTAAAATCAACATGGAAGGCTCAGAAAGTGGTGGTGGCGATTCTTTATGCGTTGGCACAGATGGGTATGCATTCATGGGCCATGCTCAGAACTTTGGCTGATGTCCTGCAACTTTAGAATACGGTGTGGCAGCCATCAGTCCCCACATACTCGAAATCGTCGAGATGCTCCTTCCAGTCAGTTATTTGCTGATCCAGCCAACCATGACCCAGGCAATTCCAGACAGCGTCCCTTCACATAGCTGAAGTGCAACCTGAATGTACAGACACTGTTCCAACTACTTCACATAATGTGCTGCCCAGGCCACCTTTGAGGATGATGGGGCCTGCATGTGCACTGCATATCTTGGCGCAGAACAGCAAGCTTTGCTCGTCGTGTTGCAAGAGCGTTGGAATTGACATTGCGTACTCTTCTAGAGACATTGCGGGACCGTACACGCAAGGTATCCCAGTACTGCTATTTGAAATATTTATTGTCTGGAGCGCTTGTCAACAACATAGGTATGCCAGTGTGGCACATCAGGACTCCATGGCAAGGTGATGTATTTTCTTCATGCATGGATGTGAAACTGCTGAAACATGTTACTAATTGATCCAGCTGATGTGATCACCATGTTCCACAAGATGATCATGGTCGTCGATGACAGACCATTCAAATAAGGTCTCAGGTCTCTCGAAGACGCCGAGCCACCCCACATCCAACATCGGAACTGTCTTGTGGTGCTGCTGCGCAATCGGTCGGTGGGGATGATCACTGTCCTCTCAGCTCTGCTTGGTATCCCAACACTAGTGATCCTCGCTGCGGTCGTGTACATGCCGTTTTATGCATTTGTCCGGGTGTACAGGTGTGTCGGAGAGCAACCTCATGAACATGGCAGTGATTGCTAAAGTGGACACATAACTAGTTTCCTCAAACAGGTGGTATCATGGCGAGGGTGAACAACGAGGCGAGACTGACCCAGCAACCCATCATGTGGAGAGCACTGAAGGTTGATACAACGTTTGGATCGGCCAGAATGCTGGTGGACACAGAGGATCTTGGGCCACGACGGATTGGTTTCCAATCCTAGTCAAATCTAGCGTTGCCCTCGGTGCACTCTCAGAAGCGGTCAGTGTAAGTGGCCCAATTGGTGCCATCCCTCACTCAAGGTCATGGGTGCCAATGATGATTGCAGGGCGTGTCGTGGCTATGCGAGGAAGAGGTGGCCTCTGCCATATTGGAGGTAGCGTTTACCAAAGATGCGCCACTGCCGGCACTGAACATCATGAACCTGCATGGGGTGGCCTTGGCTTGAGCTCCTCATTGCATTTGTGTGGCCCACCATCATCAGACGAATGGTGCCAACAGGCGAGGGTGACTCTCAATGTTTATGAAGTGGAGATCCACGCATTGTGAGTCATCATATCGCATGTGCATGGTCGTTCATCTGAGACTTGTCAAGGCATGATACCATCAGCGTGGACCTTGAAGAATGGTCACTGGGAGATGCTCACACCATCAGCTCCACCGGTTCTGTTAATCCGATTAATTTCCTTAGGGCTCTGATAGGTGAGAAGCAATTGTAGCAGGACAAAGTCAAAGAAGTTCCTCACATTGTGCTATTCATTCACAATTTGGGCATCACCTATCTCCAAGACCGGATTTGGGGTGCTTTGCAAAAATTGCCAAACCCAGAGATCAAGAAGGCGGCTTCCCATCTCCCTCCCAATAACATCTTTGGGAACCCAACTATCCAGCTACCTAGTGCACATATCGCCGGTCTCATCACTGGTAACAGTGCTGGACAGGGTGTCAATTTCATAGAACAACACAAGGAGGCCATCCAAGCCATGATCGACAGGTACTCCATTGGCTTAAACAGGCCGGTCAATGGTGTGCTACCCAGCAACCAATTGACTGAGCCTGCCATGGTGTTGCTCACTCTATGGGCATTCTTGGATCCTTCTTACTCTCGGAGCTTCTCAAGAGCCCTGCGGTCCAGCGTGTCTATGCTTTCAATCGTCCATTGTCAACAAAATTGATCATGGAACAACAAAAGTCTGCATTCAAAGACAGGGGCCTTCAGATCGATCACCATAATGGAATTCCGTATCTACAGATGCATAGGTCAGTGTGTGTATCTTCCAACAAGACCATGGTCAATCCTACTTCTTCATACTGAGCTGAAGAAAGGCCACACTTCTGCTGAGATGCATCAGCTTCAATGTAGACAAGCTTATTTGACTCCAAGAAGTTGTATGCAATGCGTGGCGACTTGACTTTAAATTGACGATATCTTCCTTTGAAGACAGTATTTGGCCATCGTGGAATTCTGATCAACCTCTGTTTAGACTCGCCCCAAAAGCAGAAAATCCGCTTCCTGTTCACCTCTCCGATAGGATCCGTGCAAGGTTGGGACAACCTGAAAGGTCCTTTCCCGGAAGAGGTTCAACTTGACCATTCTGTTGTTGCTGTCAGAGCAGGTTATGGAGAGGGTAAATACACCACTGAACAGGTGAGTCATGACACAATGGCATCATCAAGAGGCCAGATTGCCAGTGGACACAGTGGATCTTGGTCTTCTTTGCATCTTGGGTGAGAGAAGTTGATATTGTAGTTTTTTTTATGGAGGGTCCAGTTGGCTCGTCTTCCTTGTCCTCCTCGCAATCTATGAGTGCCGGTACCCCCTCCCACTGCATGGTCGGGTCCACATCAGGTACCTTCAGATGAACCTCGTTGGTCTTTGCTGTGAGTAATGGATTGATGTTGCACTTCCACCACAGAGCTCTATGTTTCCGTATTTTGTTCATCTGGCATTTTTGATTGAAGATGTTAATTGTATGGGCCGCAGCTGCTTTGTCTTCCTGGTTTAACGTCCAGGCTGGGTTGGACGGTTCCACCTTGGGGATTTGGACAGTTCCTGTACTCCAATCAATGGGCAGATTGTTGTCCCATAGCCAGGGGAGCCCGAGGATGGTGTTGTCCTTGCCACAGTCAATAACAAGGAAGTCTTGGAGTTCAGTTGTTTCTCTGAGCTGTATTTCCACTCATGCCTGTTTTTGCATTAGGCTGTTTTTGTTTGGAGATCCATCAACATTGTGAGCCCGTAAGGGAGTCTTGAGTCATGTGGTGGGAATGTCACATGCCACCACCATTGCATAGTCAATAAAACATCTGGTTGCCCTACTGTCGATGAGGGCTTTTGTGTCAATGCTTTTGAATGCAGCTCGGTCAGGAGGGTAGAGGGTGGATTCAGAAGAGCCTCCTGACACAAATAATGGGGAACATCTGAGTGAAAAAGTACAATGGGCAGGGTATGACGTTGACCCAATCCTGCCCTTTAAAAACCCTGGTTGGTTTTAGGAGTTAGACTCCAGTTGGTTTCAGATGTCATAGGACACTGGTCGGTTCCAGTTCCAGGCCATGTGTGGTGTTTGGTTCCACCTATCGCACATGCCTCTATGCAGAAACTGGTGTTTTGCCATATGTGGTTGCTAGGTTGGTTCCTGGTCCTAGACATCGTGTGGTGGTTGGTTCCACCTATCGCACAAGTCTCTTCCTCACTGCTCACTGCTCTTACCACCTTGATTCCATGTTTGACTGTGTTTCTCATGGCAGTCTCTTGTAAAGAAGGCTGCAGTCCAAGCCCCATGCCTTGACCCGTGGGAGTAGCTGCTTCTGCTTCCAGCATTGGTTGGAAATTTTCACCATTTGCATACATGCACAGATAATGATCCACATCTTCCTCCAGAGTGGTTGTCCAGAGATCTGCTGGTGCTAAGATGAAAAATTGGTTGTTCCATGGTCCAGACTATACAGCCCTGGCTTGTGGTGCTACCCTGGTCACTTCCTTTTGGCACTCTTGGTATGAGGTCACCCATATCTCAGCCATGGCTTGGTAGCCTTCCTCCTCGTTCTCAGACGAGTTGCCCTCCCCAAAAGCAGTTTTGAGGATCCTAATTGCAGCGCCTTTCTCAGAGCTACCCATGGCATCTAGGTAAGCCGAGAGTTCATCCTCCTTCTCTGTTGTGGTGGTGGTTCATGCCCATCATTGCAGGACTTTGTAGGTTGGATGTGCGGAGTGTCCAGAGGATGTGGTTGGGTGGGGACATATGGTCTGGTCAGTTCCAGATCTGGTGTGTAGACCTACAGCCAACCTTAAGGCATATCATGCTGAGTTGGTGACAGACGCATTGCATCTATGTTCACCACGTATGGGTCCTTGTGGTTTCGAGAGGAGGGGCCTGGAATATGTGGCATGCCCCGTCATAGGTCCCCAATCCTCCGTAATTGTTGGGAGAACTGGCCAGCTTTCTTTATCCAATCCTTGCCAGGATCGTATTGCATGACAGGATCATCATGGCGAGCTTGGGTGCGAGGCCTTAGATAAACCACTCCATGAGAGTGTGTTTGTCAGTGATTCCCGACTTCTTGGCAAGAAGTTGTCACTGTGAAGCATACATAGTGAACCCGTTCCTTCAAGTTCCTTCAGTATCCTTTCCAGCATGTTAACGGAGTTTGAAGAGGTCGATCTGAGCCTTAGCGGCTACATCGTAGGGAGAGAAAGCAGTCTCAAAACCCTGTTTGATGCAGATGAAGGTCTTTAAGTTGTCGGGAATAGAGGGGTTCCCAAGTTTCATCAGCCATCCTTCAGCAAAGGTCTTTCCTTGGCCCTTACTGATCTTGTTGAGAAAAGTGAGGGATTTATTGTGATCCAAGAAAAGCCTGTCATTGATAGTGAAGTAAGCATCCATTGTGAGGAGCCATCAATTGGCATTCTCAGCCTCCCCTGTAAAGTCCTCTGGGAGGGCAGCCTTGATTTCTGATACCATCTCTGTGTCAGTCAGTTCTGAGTTAGAGTCCTCATTTAGAGCTGGGTCAATTTGTATGTCTTCCGCGGTCAGTTCCAGGTAAGGGTCATGAAAAACAGCAGGAGGTTCCTTGTCAGGAATGATAGGGGATGCAGGAGTCAAGGAGGGGATGGCAGCTAATTCAGATACCAAGGGGAGGTTGTCGAGGTTCCAACCTTGGCTTAGGTTGATATCCATGAGTGCTCATTGATGTTGTTGGTATTCTGCAATGATATCCGGGGGGGCATATCAATCAGAACAGACAAGGTAGAAAGGGTGGTCATTGGACAAACAGTGGATATGTGGAAGCGGGGAGGAATGGGAAGGGTGGTCCACAGTGGGGGTTGTAGAACCAGAGGAAGAGGGAGGAGAGTCTGAAGGTACTCTGAATCTGCCGAAACGAGATATGATGAAATGGGGGAATGCCCTCTACATGATAGTAGGGGTAGATGGAAAAGCTAGTTCTTTTGTAATGCACAGTGATGTGTTGACAGAGCGTGCTGTGATACGGGTTGAAGAATTGTAACGAGTAAGAACTGAAGGGTGATGAGGTAACACTGAAGGATGATGCCAAGCTTGAGAGGAATGCAAGCCTAGGTGGGTCTCTCCTATTCTAGGTACAACAAGGCACTCACTAGGGACTTGGAGGATGGGTCTAGAAACAACGCTGATATTGCGTAGAACTTGCTTAAGGGAAAATACAGGCAAGTGAAGCGAGACTATATATATGGTAGGCCCCTGGTCCATGCGAGAGATAGAAAAGGAAATCAAGGAGCATTGTTGTTTGTTCAGGATTTGGACTGCTAGATGCTAGGTTAATCTATACACAGTTATCCTCCAGGCCCAATCTGACTATAAGCTGGTGAAAGAGACAACACTAACTACCAGATCAAACAAAAGAAGAGAAAAGAAAACTAGTCTACTGAATGAGTGAGAATACTTAGTCAATTGGCTCCCCGGTCGTTCTTCCTTTTCTGACTATTGTCTAAGGAAAAAGGGTTGGCTTATTCCTAGCTACATGAGGATGGGTTCAGTAGCCTATCCTACTACTGATATACTAGTAATACTAGAGAAATGGTAACTAGATGTACTAGCTAAAGAAAATACAATGACTTGTAAGCCTCACTGTGCTCCAAGTATTGTGGCTGTGATAGGGGCTATAAGCCGAAATGGAAGCTTATGTTGTGATGTATTTTACACCAACTGTTACGCTTGGTCTGGGTAGGAACGAGCGTAGCCTTTGAGTGATCAAGGAACAAGAGTGTTGAGTCAAAAGTACAACAAGGACTTATAGAACAGAGGGTCGAAGGTCAAGGATTCTTGTGGGGGCATCCACACAAGAGTCAAGGGGACTGGGCTGAGATCAGTAGTTCAAAGGTTCAAGGAGGCTGGGCTAAAACCAGCAGAGGGCGAGGCAAGAGCAAATAGATTGTACACGGTACAAGAAGACAAAGGAGCTCAAGCGTGGGGAAACGCTAGAGCAGTATCTATGACTTATATATGTTGGATATACAAGCGTTAGGGGCAGGCATAGAAAAGAATAGAAACGGGTGGAAGAGATGATGACTAAGTAAGTGGAGACCGTCGGGACACCGGCGGGAAGAACACGTGAGAGGAATGTGTCATCATAAAAGAAAGAAAAGATAAGTCTGTGGAGAGTAAACAAGACACGTCATTGATACAAAACAAGAAGGAAAAGAGAGAATCGTAACATTACCCCCATACTAGATCTGAAACACCATTGAAAGACCTTAGTACAAACTCAAATATGAACAGCCAGGAGACCCAGTTATGTTGGCATATCCTTCATCATCGATAATGTCATCCAACTCTGGAGACAGTGCAGAACGTCTGGGGGAAGCAGACCTCCTAGGGGGAGGAATGGGAAGACCTCGTCCAGAACCAGAGGAGCGACGAGAACGGGAGGAACAAGAAGACCGAGTAGTGCCGGAAGAAGAAGAAGATCCTCGTCAAGGGGTTCTGAAAGAGTCAGAAACCAGAGTACCTCGGGTGCAACCAGAGATGCGAGATGCCAATGTTCCTCGGGGATGAGGAGATCTGGCAGAAGATAACCTGTCAAGGAGGACGGGGCAGTGAGTAGTGATAGGACAAGTAGCCTGGCTATGTCCAGGAGCCCATTGACGACATCCCATGACGGGACATTAATAGATTGGGCAATTGTGACAGATATGTCCTAAACGGTGGCACTGGTAACATGTTTCACCATATCTGGGGTTGGAAGGGAGGAGAGGAGCAGCATGAAGGGCACCATGAAATGGTCTACTCTGATAATTGTAGGTTCGCTCGGTCTCAACTACAGCATGTAGTTCTTCGGGAGAGAGAGCAGAAGAGGAAGCTGACGGGGTAGATGGAGGTTGCGCGGAATGGTAAGAGGAGGAGGAGGACGATTCGTCCACACTGCGCTGTAATGGATAGACCCCGGCATTGGCGATCCTGGAGGCGGCAAGTTCTACAGTGTATCAATCTATATCTTCAAGGAATTCCCCAAAGTCCATCTGGTACATGACTTGATGGAGTTCGCATAGGATGTTCTGCTGAGTGGAATTTACCCAGCCTCGATCTAAGCGATCGGTGGCAAAGGCAGTGATATCATTGGTGACGAGGGAAAGGCGTTGGGTCTGTTGGAAGGCTTTGTGTAACACAAGGAAAGCGGAGTTCATGTCAAGGTGAGCGTCGATGGGTAAGGCCATGCCAGTGTCACAAATGTAATGGGCGACACTGTTGGTGTAATGAGGGGAAGGAGTTCCTTCCTTTATGGCGTTGGCGAAGATAGGGATTTCGACGGCAAGGATGGGTCTCGGACTGGGTATGGGAGGAGAAGGGAAGTGGACACGACAAAAGGCTATGGGAGAAGAAGGGACAGGAGCAGCGATAGGCATAGTAATTGGTTCTGGAATGGTGGTGGTTCCCGGAATGTCTACAGGATGGAAGGTAACATGGTGAGTAGCGGGTTTGGGGACAGTGACAGGGTTAGAACCCCATCCAGGTTTGGCAATAGTGGAAGAAGGGGATGAAATAGTAGAAGCAGTGATGGAAGATTCTGACGAGATGGAGAGTTGTTTGAATGACATGGTGGATGCAAACAAAGAGGGTTAGAGTCGGAAAATGGAGGGGTGAAGCTTTTTATAGTCATTGAGAATGGACTTTGAATGATTCAAATTCCATTCTGGGAGCCAAGAGTCTTCTTCGGCCGAATATCCTTTCCATCGGATTAGGAACATTCGGTTTTTAGGAGTTCCGCAGTGGTGTAAGATCCCTTCCACTTTGTATTCTTCTTCGCCTTTGATAAGGTCAGGTGGTGGCGTGGGGAAATTCTTTCCGTGGGTAGAGTTTTTGCGATAAGGGGATAAGAGGGAAGCATGGAAGACTGGGTGAATCTTCTTGTCCCAAGCTTTCGGTAAGCAGAGTTGATACGTGATAGGAGATAAGACCTTGGTGATAGCGAAAGGTCCTTCTCGCTTGGGGGCAAATTTCGGATTGATAACGGAACAGTGTAGGTTTCTGGCTTCTAACCAGACTTTGTCTCCAAGGGAGAATGGGACAAAGCCTTGATTGTTCCTAGAGGCCATGACTTGTCTAGTGAGTTCATGGGAAGCTAGTGCTTTGTCTCAGGCAGCGGAGAGATCCTTGAGGCAGGTTTCTATGGCCGGAAGGGAGGTTTCAGTAATTATCGAAGGGAGAGCATGGGGTTCGTATCCCATCATGAGATAGAACAGAGATTTGCTGGTGACGGAATGGGGGCAGTGATTGTGGGCGAATTTGGCATGAGAGATTTTGTCAGCCCATGAGGTAGGATTGCTTCCACAGAAGATGCGGAGATAAGTTTCGACTTCTTGGTTGACACGTTCTGTTTCACTGTCAGATTGTGGGTGGTAAGTGGTGGAGAGGGAGATATCATAGTTTAGGAGTCTTCCTAGTTCTCGAGCAAAGGAAGAGGCAAATTGTGGACCTCGGTCAGAGATTATCTTGTCGTAGAGGCCAAAGTGGAGGTAGACTTTGTGGAAAAAGAGAGATGCGACTCCTTCTGCGGTGATGGTCTTCTTTGTGGGACAAAGAATTACCCCCTTAGTAAGTCCATGGTCCACCACAACTAGAAGGGAATCAAAAGAGGAGGAAATCGGGGGATCAGTGATAAGATCACAAGACACTTGTTGGAAGGGGCGTGTGCAGGAAGATTTAATGGGGGTGAGTGGTGGTACAGTGGGATGAGTGTTCAACTTGTTCTGTTGGGACATGGAGCAGCCTTCCATGTACTTACGGACAAATTGGGCCAAGCCAGGCCACCAGAATTCTGCAGAGACGAGCTGACGGGTCTTAAGAAATCCCGGGTGACCAGTGGTTTCATGGTCATGGCAATGCTTGAGGATAGAGCGGTGGAGAGATTCATCAGGGGGAACATAAACTTGTCCTTTGTAGGTGAGGACACCTTCAGAATACTGCCAGTCAGAGAGGCGGGAGCAGAAAGGAGGAGGAATAGTGCCATCAAGTGATTGCAGGGCTTGGAGGACTGAGGGGTCGGAGGTAGAGTGGGAAGTGATGTGATGTGCCAGGGTAGAGTCAATTAATCAAACGAACATGGAGGGAGGGAGCAGGGTAGTTCCCTGATTGTCGTCGAATGCAGAGGGAAGCATATCATGCCAGCGTGAGAGGGCATCAGGTCCAGAGAGGAGAGAGCCAGGGACATGGATCATCTTGAGATTGAAATTGGCAAGATCTAGAAGCCAACAGGCTTGGCGGCAGTTAAGATCCTTAGGTTGCCTAAAATAGGTAAGGTTCTTGTGGTTGGTGAAGACCTGGACAGGGAACGAGGCGCCATGGAGATAGTGATGCCATGCCTTAAGAGCGCAGATGATGGCTAGGAGTTCGCAGTCATAGATATCATAGTTGTGTTCGGCAGGGGAGAAAGATTGTAAGAGGTAGGAACAGGGATCCCAATCTCCGTTGGTGTCGGTCTGGAGGAGGATGGCTCTAGTGGTGTACTTGGAGGCATCGGTGGCAATGGCGAAGGGTTTGGAGTGATCGGGGAGTCGGAGGACAGGTTCCGCAAGGAAGAGATCTTTGAGATGGGAGAAGCAGCAGTCACATTCTTCAGACCATTTCCAAGGTTGGTTCTTCTTGGTAAGATCAATAAGGGGTCTAGCGACGGTTGAGTAGTCTGGAATAAAGCATTGGTAGAAGTTGGCGAATCCGAGGAAGGAGTGGACTTCCTTCGGAGTGGAAGGGACTGGCCATTTGGAGATGCTGTCTAGTTTCACGGGGTCCATGGCAATGCGACCTGGTTCCACAATCATTCCAAGGTATTCCACTGTGTTAGTGGCGAATTGGCATTTCTCCAGCTTCAGGTGAAGGTCAAGTTCCTGCATGCGCTGAAGGACTTGTTTTGTTTGTTTGGTATGGGTGGCTTCATCGGGAGAGAAGATAAGGAGGTCGTCCATGTAGATGATGAGCCATCCTTTGGCAATCATGTCTCTGAAGGAGTCGTTCATGAAGCGTTGGAAGGTGGTGGGGGAATTAGTGAGTCCAAAGAACATCACAAGGGGTTCAAAGAGTCCTTTATGGGTGATGAAGGTGGCTTTCCATTGGTGTCCGTCCTTGATATGGACATTGTTATAGCCCCATTGGACGTCAAACTTAGTGAAGACCTTAGCGTCTTTGAGTTTGTCGACAAGGTCGGAGATTAGTGGGAGAGGGTAAGCATCCCGAACAGTATGCTCATTGAGGTATAGAGAATCTTGGCAAGGGCATAATTTGCCATCCTTCTTTTTGACAAAGAAGGAAGAGGCTTGGGGAGAATTCGAGGGACGGATTTTTCTGGCAGCGATGTTTTCATCAAGAAAGTCTTCCGTGGCTTTCTGTTCAGCAGGGGAGAGAGGGTAGACCTTTCCGATTTTCAGGGAGAAAGAGTCGTTGAGGTTGATCTCATAATCATAGGGACGAGAGGGGGGAAGATGATCAGTGGCTTCTTTGGAAAAGACAGAAGCATAGTTGGAGTATTCGGGGGGTAAAGTAACTTTGGGTTTTGCCTTTTCGGCAGTGGTGGCGAGTTCGGTGGTGGTAGTCAGTTTAGCGATGACTGGAGAGTTGTTTGGGAGGTATCTGGATCTGCATCGAATGATACGGTGGATGGCATAGTTTTGTCGGGCGCGGTGCATGTATTGTATCTCGGTTTCTTGTCCGAGATATTCGTAGAGTCTTTCATTGTAGATGGAGTCAACATTGATATGGCATGGAGGTCGGGAAGAGGCTTTAGAGAAGAAGCCATCATGTCATTTTTGATCAGCGACATGAGTTTGGTAGAGGTCGGAGGATTGGTCAGATGTTTCAGGAATGGAGAGGGTCTGGGTTGACCAGTCAATGGAGGGGTTCATGGCCTTAAGCCAGGGGAGTCCAAGGATAGTGTTTTCTTGTCCACAGTTCATGACATAGAAGAGAACCTTGTGAGCAATGCCTTCGATGTTGATGAAGAGGAGGGAGGTATATCTGATGTCGCCTTTCTGGTTGGCAGATTGGTCGACATTTCATACGCAGATGGGGACATCGAGTTTCATGGTAGGGAGTTTATATTTTCAAATGAACTGCCAGTCAATGCAGTTGATGTCTACACCACTATTGATCAGGGCAGCAGTGTCGACGACTTTCATGGTATGCGAAGGGTCAATGAGTTGAATGGGAATTCTCATAGACCTAGAAGACTTCGATACTAGTACAGGAGCAACGGTAGCAGGAGGGACTCGCGTTGACTGAGACCTCCTCTTCAAAAATCCTGTGAGGGGCAGGAGAACGCCACCTTTCTAATGGTGGTTTCATCATCATCGTCCTCAATCTCTTGGAGTTGAGGGAGTTCTTCTTCAACCTTCCGAACCTTTCGTTCAGTGGAGGGGAAAGTGGGACATTCATTGGATCTATGGCCGGTCTTGCGGCAGCAGAAGCAATGTCCTTCTTTGATGCAGCGTTGACGTTCTTCAGGAGTCATCTTGGAGAGGCGGATGGCGTCAACGTCCATGGCATTGGGATCTTTCTCCTTTTGGGAGGAGGAGGAGGGAGCGATGTATGGGAGAGGAGTGTTTTTTCCTCGATGAGCGACTTCATCGGCACGGTCAAACTGTGCTTGGAACTTCTGGGCCTTAGAGATCCATTCAGTGATCTTGTCAGGGACAGTATCCATGGAAAAGATTCAGCACATTAAGCTGGCGGGGATAGCAGAGTAAAAATATCCGATGAGGACTTGGTCATCAGTGATCTCAGAAATGGCAGTGTGGTTGGAAAACTGGGCAATGTAGGAGTCTAGGGACGGTTCCCATTTACCGCTCTTCTGCTTGACCATCTTGGTGGTCATGAGCCAGGTGAGGGAGTTACCTTTGACGTTGGCATTTTTGAACGAGGCAGTGAACTTAGTGATGAAGTCCACATAAGTTCTGAGGGAGATAGTGGCGCCAGTGGTGAGCTTGGCAATCACAGCTTGTCTAAAGGTGGTTGCCCATGTGGCAGCGGTTCCTTTGGTCATGTAAGAAAGGGTGAAGGCGACCTTCTTGTTGTCAGTGTTATAAATGTTCTCGTTGACGAGGAGGTAGGTCACAACCAAGCTCAACCATTGGTTGGCTTTGTCATAGGACCCGTCAAAGGGTTCAGGGGTTCCAAGGTGGAGTTCAGTGCGTCTAGAAGACATCAGTGGCGGGGAGAAGGGTCTCGGATCGAATTGAGGGGTTGGTCCGAGGGGAAAGGGGCCAAAGGGTGGAGGTGTCGAGCTGTGGGAGTAGGAGATGGAGGAGTGGGAACACGAGGAATGGAGAGCGACGATGAGAAGGTATGGGAAAGATCTAGTTCTGCTGCTTGTTCAGTGTCAGATAGGATTGGTATGTCAGGGTCAGGAGTGATGTTTCAAGGTTCTTCGTCAGAGGAATCAGAGTTTTCGGTGTCAGGGGATTCAGAGGGCGGGGGTTGTTGAGAGAGTCCCCAGATGGAACAAGGGATTCTTGGTGGTTGCAAAATTTTGGCAGCTTACAACAGTGGTAGCTGGCAAGGTATGCTTGAGCTTTTGTTACGCTTGGTCCGGGTAGGAACAAGCATAGCCTTTGAGTGATCAAGGAACAAGAGCGTTGAGTCAAAAGTACAACAAGGACTTATAGAACGGAGGGTCGAAGGTCAAGGATTCTTGTGGGGGCATCCACACAAGAGTCAAGGGGACTGGGCTAAGACCAGTAGTTCAAAGGTTCAAGAAGGCTGGGCTAAAACCAGCAGAGGGCGAGGCAAGAGCAAATAGATTGTACATGGTACAAGAAGACAAAGGAGCTCAAGCGTGGGGAAATGCTAGAGCAGTATCTACGACTTATATATGTTGGATATACAAGCGTTAAGGGCAGGCATAGAAAAGAATAGAAACGGGTGGAAGAGATGATGACTAAGTAAGTGGAGACCGTCGGGACACCGGCGGGAAGAACACATGAGAGGAATGTGTCATCATAAAAGAAAGAAAAGATAAGTCTGCAGAGAGTAAATGAGACGCATCGTTGATACAAAACAAGAAGGAAAAGAGAGAATCGTAACACCAACAAAGCTAAAGAAAATATCTTGTATTGGTAGAGCTATAGGCAAAACAGTAGTAAAATGCCTATTAAATGTCAGTGGTGATTCCTGGAAATCTGTGGTGGCTATGCCAGTGGTTAAGGGATGAGAAAATACTAGATATGTCTCTCAGTTCACATGTAATATTGGTTATTGGATAAACCTTTCTATTGGGCAACTGGAGTGTATCTGAGTCACAAGGTATAGCAGGTGATTCCTAATGCTAGTATTCCCAAGTATTCCTAGGCTAGATTTACTTAGGTTACAGTTGGCAGTGTTTGCCCACTTGGGAACAAGATGAGGTAATCTATTTGGTGCTATTTTCTGCTTAGTACAGGCTACCAAAGGGGACTAGCTAAGTCTTATCTTAGACTAGTCTAGTGCAATACTAACTACTTTAGCTAGATTGCTACTGAAAGAGCTGTGTATTAAACACTCTCTAAATGAGCTCCAAATGAGCTATTATTGAGCTAATAATAAGCTGCTTCTTGGTGACCAAATCCACTCCTTATATACATAATTACATGAGGCTGTGTTTCTATATATATCTACCTCTAGGGTGTGCTCCTCTCTCTAGCTTACCAAGCACAAGTGATCTGATTGGCTAGCCAAGAGAATGATTGGTAATATTGTCTTGGTGATTACTCATCCAATTCTGAGGCTGTGCACAAGGGACAGAAACTCTGCACAGGTATAAGGCTGTGTGTATCCTGGGAGATCTCAAAACCTATAATTGTAATCCAATGCTATGC